>CAIGRP010063488.1:0-22202 GCA_903798385.1 Fraxinus cuspidata | reverse complement strand
AGGTTAAGTTAAGTCCTTTCATGGTGAAAGTACATTGTGGAGTTTAAACCTTGCCTCTCTCATTTATGTTGAGTGCTTATACGAGGCTAAGTCTGGTTTCCGTCTAAGAAATCCTTTAGGAGGAAATAAAATTATTTTATTTGATCCTCATATTATTAAATAAGTAAAAAAATAATATTAAATACAAAAGTTTGACAAAATATATACATCTCATTTTAAAGTAAGCTAAAAAAATATTTGGACAAAAATCGTTATCAACAACGAAATGTTCTAATTGATTTAAGGTTGGTGATAAATGCAAAGAAAAAAGATGAGGATAAAAGTCCCTTGTTTGGCCCTTATTTTCTATTTTCTAAAACACATTTTTTTTCCAAATTTATTTTTAAAAATCGCTCTTCAAAAAATTTCTTTTCAAAAAATCTTTCGACACTGGCTGAATATATGATATGACATTGAGTTCATTGTAATTAGAAATTAGTATAAAATACAAATGGGCAATTTGCAGAATAACTCTAAAATTTGGGTTCTTTTGAAAAATCATGTGAAAAATGTTTTGAAAGTAGAAAGTATTGTATAAAGTTAAGTGAGATTTTTAATAATAATAATAATGACATACAATATCACTTTTTTATTTACAATGTCACTTTCTCTATTATGAAATACTAATTCACATTTAACACAATATAAAATAAATTAACATCTAAAGTAAATTCTTATAAGAAAATTGTAAGTTTATCCAAAGATGTATGTTCTATTAAAAATTGATTGAGTATGACATTTCAATAAAAAAGTTATACAACATGCTATGTCACTTTTTATGTTATGTCACTTTTTAATTAAAATGTCAAGAAATGCAAAAAAGAAAAAAAAAATTGTAAGCACAAAGCAAAAGTTTCTATCCCCGAAATCACAACTATCAAACTTGGAAAAGGAATTAAGCATGTTACCAGGAGTGGTAAAATGGTTGACTGGCGTGCTGCGGTACCATAGCAGAAGCCCATTTTGCCTAGTAATCGCAATTTTTGTACCGAGTGGATTGAGTGCATCAATCGAACGGTTGCGTTTCCTTGGAAGAATAACCAACGTATGATCCGACATTAAATTCTAGACTAGAAAATCGCCTATATTGATATTTCTATTGTTCTCACTACAATTTAACTTGATGCCACAACCGTCGGAAAATTTAAAGGGATATGTCACTCTATTTTCCACTCTTCCACGAGATCGATTACACTTATTCGCTTATGTAGCAGATAAACGACTAAAAAGAAAACTATCTAGGTAAAGTGACTTCTTCTTCCAATGGATAAAGAGGGTTCTTCGTGGGGGTTAAGAGATTTCTTATTTGCGCGATGCGTGATTAGGGTCTCTAATGGATGACAGGATATGGGAGGTTTGGCAATTTTGGCGTTTTGTTAGTATATTAATTACGTTTATGAAAGAATTTAATTTGTTTTATCTATTAATACAATTTGTTCCCTTTTTAGGATATTGGACTTAGCCCAATTGGATTTTTTTAGAGAATAAAGGGAGACAAACATGTTGATTTCCTCAAAACAAGACTGTACGATAACCTTTACCAAAAGAGGAAATTAGACCCGATACTCTAAAAAATAAAAGAAGGAATTGATTAATACATATAAATCAAATTAACGTTTTAATAACCCTATTAACTACATCCATTAAAAATATAAAACATTTGAAAGTCGACAAAATCATTCTAGATACAAATGGCCACACTCCCAGTAAGATTTTATTTCACTTTTTTAAAAAAATTATTATTAAAAAATTTTAATTTGATATGATATATTGCACTACAATTGTTCATTTTGAGGGATTCAAAATCTATTAGAAATCTTTCAATGTGGCCATAATAAAAGTGTTATGGACGATTTCTAAAGTTCGAAAATTATCTCGTATGAAATGTTGAACGTAAAATAAACCATAATTATTACATCCATTTCTTTGGGTCATTTTTTTCTTGTTATTATGAACTCGTTGTTTATCAATTTTTAAATTCGAAATATATATATTAAAGTTTGTCGTGAATACTTCGAAACGATAACTAAAATCTCACCGACGAGTTAAGAAATATAGCCCCATAAATGTCACTTGTGCACCTTCTCATTTTTCCAAATACATTGGATATATCAATTGAATATATTCAAATAAATATGAATTAAATGCAATATTAAAAAAATGTTTGAATTTATATATTTAAATTTTAAAAAACACACATGTATTCATCTAATTAATTGCTTCAATGAGAAACTGCAACCTTTTCTTATCACATTCTTTTTTTCACAAATACTTTTGATATATCAATTGAATTGATTAAAATAAATATGAATTGAATGTAAAAAAATGTTTAAATTCGTGTATTTAAATTTTCAAAAACGTATGTATGCATCTAGTTAATTGTTTTAATGAGATACTATGACTTTTCATAAAAAAGTTACAGAAACATGCATCAATTGAATTGATTCAAATAAATAAGAATTGAATGGAAGATTAAAACAATGTTTAAATTCGTACATTTAAAATTTTCAAAAAAAAAAAAACACACACACACGTATAATTAATTGTTTCAATGAGATATTGCGAATTTTTCATAGAAAAGTGATAGAATGCACTTTTTCGTATTCTATTTTCACAAACACCTTAGATGCTTCAATAGAATTGATTTTAAAAAATATATGAATTGAATGAAAGAATAAAATAAGATTTGAATTCGCATTTATAAATTTACAAAAATACACACGTATATATCTAGTTAATTGATCCAATGAGATACTATGATTTTTGCATAGAAATTTTCTTTTTCACATTCTTATTTTCGTAAATATTTTAAATGCATCAATTGAATTGTTTCAAAATAATATAAATTGAATGCAAGAATAAATTTTTCAAAAACACACACGTATGCATCTAAATTATTGCTCCAATAAAATACTGGAACTTTTCAAAGACTTTTTCATAATGTTACTTTCTCACATTCTCATATGGGCAAACACTGAAGATGTATCAATTGAATTATTATACGACACACGATGGCAATTCTAGATCTCTAAAATTCAGATCCAGAATATACTAAAAAGAAAAACCCAATTGCAAGCATTCCATTGATATTGAGCTATTTTCAAACACAAAATCTAAATAGATATTAAGCATGATCATGTAAATATGCCTATAATTCAGGGCAAAAAATGGTGCAATCTTCAAAAGGAAGCGCATATACATGTGATTAAAATGCTGGGACTCACCAAATTTGACAACAAAAATATCAGATCAACCAACAACCAATGAAAACCACAAAAAGAACCTTCCAAATTAGGGCAAGAAAACTATGCGAATAGGTAGTTGAAGAAAGCAACTCTTGACCTTGTTTGTGCTTGATTTATGGAAACTTTCCTCGTTTCTCTTCGATTTTCTTTGATTTCTCAAGCTTAACAGTGCTGAATTTTGTTTGATTCGTGTGCTTAGGTTTGAGCATAAAAAATGCGTTCAATTTTAACTATTTGTCATTTAATTCAAGTTTATTATAGAGAAAATTAACCAAAACCCTAGTTTTCAAGTTTACAATTCAAAAATAAAGGCATAAAGTTTAAAATTCAAAAATTAGGTGGTAATTGTCTGTTTTTAAATTAATAAAAATAAATTATTATATTAACTAAATATTCATAAGATTTAATCTAGACCGTCCACGTATCTCACTCCATGTACTTATCCTTGCCATTCAACTCGTGTCACTCTTTGGGTATTTTGTGATCGAAATATGATTTTGTGACCTATTTTGGGTATTTTGTAATTTGAAGGGTTTGTGACTTATATGGTATACTGTTTGATCGTTTACTATTTATGTAATCTGAACATGTTTTCTAAAGTGTGTTGGATTGAATTAGAATCTGCACCATCATGTTTTAAAATACTATTGTGTTCCTAATTTTTTTGGAATATAAATGGTAGTTGATTCTATCTTGTGAGATCTTAATATGTTTTAGAATGGATAAAAATATTAAAGCACATGACACAAATATGGAACTGATATTGGCACTAATATGTGTTGTGACTATCTACTGTTATTTGTTGTGTTTGGAGAATTTGTGACCAAATGTTTATTTGTTGAATGTCACAGTAACGTGTCTAACATTATGATTATTCAGTACTGGAGCTATTTAATAAAACCAAGGAATTGGTTCCATGGAAAGATCACTATAACACTCATATAGAGTGTCATCACACAAAAAATTCACTGCTGCTCATATGGACATTCTGGAAAACACACGTGTTTCTTACTACATGCATTGTAGGAAGTAGTGCAGTCACAGTTGATTCACTATATTTTACTCGGGAGGTGAAGCAACTCAACAAGCAGGAGATGTGGTTCAACATAAATGAGAGATATATTTGGTTCTCCATTACTGAATTTTGTTTGGTTACTGGATTGCAATATGATATGGTCGATAGTCGACTGATGTTGGATGAAAAATCGTCTGCAGTGAAGGATATGTATTTCAGGGACTTAAAAGTTGTCACAAGTGAAGATGTCAAAACAGTCTTGCTTTCACTGGATGATGCACCAGACCTTGACGTGGTTAAGATTGTGATTTTTTATCTTATCACCTCGTATCTATTTGCTACACCATGCCTGAAGGTTGTAGATCAATATATTTTTGCACTTGCAGACGATTTTGCCACTCTTGAAATGTTCCCTTGGGGCATATATTTGTTTGAGACCACATTATCGTCATTAAAGAAGGGATTATTAAAACAAACAAAGTCACTACAGATTGATGGGTTTTTTAGTGACTTTCCATGTGTGGCTGTATGAGTGTATACCTGCACTTGAGGGGAACGTGGCCATAAGAATTTGTTAGAAACATTTATGAATTATGAATTGGACTACGCACAAACATCATTTCGTGGCAATGTTAGAGGACAGAGTATTTGGAAGTGAGAATGTAAGTTCGAAAATACGTTTAAATTGTTATGTAATCATATGATTAGTTATACATATTTAAAATAACATATGCTCAACTTTTTTTCCATCTTATGTCAAACAGGTTGTGATAAATGACATTGATCCATCTGAAGTAGAGCTCACAGTGCCATATATGACAGGTTCTAAATATGAATTTCAGATATATTATGACATGCGACCTGAAATATATTACTTGTGACTTTCCTTCATATATATTGTGACCTGATTTGTATCATTGTGTTAACTGATTTCGTTGTTCTGTATGTTGGGTACAATTGACAGATGTGTAGTACTCGAAGCCTAGACAACCAAATCAGAACATTAGGATCTCTAAGACTCCAGTGGGCAAAAATGAGTCTACTAACCCACTGTCAAAGGTATACGTTCACGATTCAAACGATGATTTTGTCGATCCTCCACCGCAAAAACAGACGGGGGCTGCTAGCTCTAGCTCTCCTGCTCAGCTCCATCTTGTCTATCATCCTGATTGTTCATGTATCAAAGTATGTAATTTCATTTTTTACATACTTAAGAAGCCATTTTATATACAATTCTACTAACTACAAAATTTTTCTGGAATGCGGTCAGCTGAAGCAGTTGATGGATGAGGAAATAACTAAGCTTCAAGTGGATAACAAAGGGCTGAAAGAGGAGTTTTTGTCGATGAAGTAAAAAATGTCTGACATGAACGACAAAATGCGCCATTCAAACAGTTTTTTGAAGCTTAATGAGGTCATTCGGAGTCAGAATGTGTTGAAAGATGGCTTGAACGACATCATGTCGTCTCTTAAATCTTTTGTTGAAGTTCAGATGAAGTTGAGTGGTAAAATAATTCGACAGAACAAGAGCCAAAAGTTGATGAAGTGGTTGAAAGAAAGGGCAAGGGACATATGGAACCTGAGCCAAAAGGTGATAATGTTGTTGAAAAAAAGGACAAAGGTTACATGACACCTGAATCTTCACATTGCTTTCATGTTGACTACGTTCTCCAATCTCCTTCATTTGATCTAGGTGTTTGCTACTCACAGAGTCCTAAAACCTCTGATGATGCATTATTTGCTAGTAAAGAAGTGTAGGCACATGTTGATGAGGCTATTGCACGTGTGTTGGAGTCTACTAAATCTCATACCGAAAATGTCAGTTTAACGAAACATTTAGCATTCCATATTATAAATTCAGGCTCATTTTCATTCACTAATTAAGAACCATTCTTTTAATATTTTTGAATCAAGAAGATACGCCTGCACATCCATCATCTGGACTACTTGTGAAGAGAGCACAAAAGCCATAAAAAAACTCTGCAGTCACATTTTGTTAAGGTTGATCCGCGTCATGCCGCTACTAGATCAAAATATACATTTGGAAACATTGTGTTCCAAATTTGTTCGAATGGAGTTGATAATGCAGACCTGAGTTTATTCTAGAATTAGTTTAACAGAGGATACAAGCCCAAGAACAGGTACATGAAATATAGATTATAAGTGTTTTTGTATCAAGTTTGACATGTTATTATTTGTTTGATGAGTGCATACATGTGTGTACAGGTAAAGTTCAGCGATGCAGATAATGTGATAAGTAAATTTATGTGTGGAAATGTTCATGATCACCATAAAACTTGGTGGCATACGTTGACCGATTCTAATTCATCATTGAGCAGCACAGTACAAATATTGCCACCATTTTTCACATATGCAAAGTAGTTAATATTACATATGTATGCTCTTTGTTATTACAGCACATGGATGCATGCTTTCATTACATAAGACAACTTAACAAGTTTGGTGAAGGTGTCAAGATGAAAGCAACAACTACAAACTGTATATTTGATTTGACAATCCGAACTTTATACTCCAAATTTGTTCAAGATCCAAGCATTGTGCATGAGAAGGATGATCTAATCAAAACTATCAATGGTGAATGGTTATCATTTAACAGTACTTGGAGAAAAGTTGAATCCATGTTGATGCCCATTATGCCTACAAATCATGCTCATTGGATGTTGGGGCAGCTTGACATTAATAACTACATCCTGTACATATTCAATTCAAGCAACAAATCGTACAAGGATCATAAGGTTCATGAAGGGGTCTTACCGCTTGTGAATACTCTCTTACATATCTGTTAAAAGTGGTCAGACTGTGCTTGGAAACTACTGATGATATGGGTGACATATCCAGGGACCTGCTTATTAACATGGTCAGTGGTTTACCTCAACAACAAAATGCGTAAGTTTAATTATGGGCATTACAAGTTGTCATTTTTCATCAATATTTCGTAGTTACTTATGGTTCATCTACGTTAAATATTACAGGCACGATTGTGGTATTTTTATCATAAAGTATGTGCAATATTGGTTGCATAATGATCTTGCCAAAATGTCAATGTCATTTGATGCTGCGAATGTCAGGCTTGAAATTGTAGCATTATTGTTCAAAAATAGACAATTGAGGCAGGTTGGAAGGGGAAAATCAAATTTAGATGACTGAACTACTGTTGATGGAATTGTTTTCATGATAGATTAGGTTGATAGCTATTCAAAGTTAGACAAAATATGTGTTTTATGATGTAGTTGATAAATGACTGAACTATTGTTGAATGTGAATTAGTTTTTCTCAAGTAGTTGGTACAAAGGAGGTGAAAGTGTTAGTATTTATGTGTATGATTTCATTTATATAATTTAAGTTTTTTATGGAGGTAAAAGTTTATATTTGCACGGTCTTAACATGTTACAAATGATCACAAATGGTCATAATTGACCACACATGGTTAATGTCTTACCTTATTGTAAGTCACAAATGGTCACAAATAGAAACAGTTAGTCACAAATGATCATAAATGGTCACATATATTTAATAGATATGATTTATACATATGTCATAAATAATATACACAGAATTGGTTACATCTAGTCGAAGATGACATTTAAACTCAGTTAAAATACTCATGTCAATTAACTTCGAATTTTATTCAGTCGGTCACAGACGACCATGGCCAAACAAAAAACCTATAGCTTGTTACTGCCTTTTGTGCTAGAAATGGTCACAATAATCATAAACAGTGTAACAATCAATGTGTGTTTGTACTGCCCTTCCCAGAAACACGTGTGATATCCTGAAATATAATCTAACCTCTATGCATAATTCTGCCAACTCATATAATCCAAACAATACATAATTTGGCAATAAAATGAAATAATTTGCAATTACAAAGAATATCCTCGTGTAAAAAATAAAAATTACTACGCTAAGCTAAGCTATTTGAATTTCTTTGGATTTTTCTTTGCTTTCAATTTGCTATTGTTCTGGTTAAGTGACACCATGTTCCTGCATGTTCGACAAATGTTACCAGATTCACCGCATCTTCCACATTTCACAACTTGTGATCTTTCACAAGGTGGCTTCTTCCTCTTCTCAGTAGGCCGGCCAAAACTTCTTCATTGGGTTGGAGCAAGTACAACTCTATTATTCACAGCTTTCGGCAAACTCCATTCTGATTTATTACCTACAGGAAAGACTATCTCTTTGTAGGTATTCAAATATGCATCTTTTGTGTAATATTCCAAGTAAAAGTCGTACAATTTCAGCTTCAATGTTGCTATCACTGCTAGTGCATGTAGACAGGAAGTTGATCCACTTGAACATTCTACAACTACATTTATGTCGAGTTATATCAATCATGTACGATGAACAATTGTCCTTCACTTCAAACAAGTGTGGCTTACAGGTGAAACCTGAAAATAAAAAATATTTAAAGTTATACCCGTGATCAACATGATATATATTGTTTGCTGTTTTTATCTTTAGATTTCTCACATCATTGCTCGTTTCCCTCAGCAGCTTCTCATATTTGGTTGTAAGATTTGTGAAAGTGCCACATGCGTTATCCATATTCTTGCAAAACCAAGATTGGATTGTTTGTCGCAATGATTCTAGAAGTGCTTAAATTTGGTAATTCTTTACCACCTTTGTGACTGCATTTACAGATTCTACTATATTTGATGTCATAGTAGAGTATCTATTGTTTGTCATATGCAATCTTGACCATTTTTCATATCCAACATCCATCCAAAAAATAATTTTAGTTATTAGATGATATATTCAAGCATAAGTAACAAGAAGTTACATATCAGTATTATTACAAAACAAGTGACAAATGGCCACATTTATAAAATATATCATGTTACAATTGTAAATGAGGCAACATACTAAATATCCACTGACATTTTTCATTCATAATCATATTTCAATTTCATGTAACAATAAATGAAATATAGTTCGTACATTAAACATGCTAATCATAGATATTCATGTACATTTCATAATATCACATAACAAGTCACAGAAAGTCATAATATATGTTACAGTAACATACCAAATATCTCCTGATCTCTTCATTCACCGACTCTAGTTATTGCATTTGGTAATCAAAGTCATCCATTGTATACGCCCTGACAGCAAATTGAATGCATGTGTGACATTGTGACCCGATTTTGCGCAATAAGTCTTCAAAATTTTAAGCAAATGGTATGAATAGATCCTATGCATTGCCTTTGAATATAAGAATTCAATGGCATTTCTTATGCTATTGTGTCTATTTGATAATACACATAATCCATCTTTCGATTCATATTCCATCTTCAACATCTCAAGAAACCATCTCCATGACTTATCATTTTCATTATCTCAATCCCAAAAGCTAGTATGAAGATGTTATTGTTTACATCTTGTGTACAAGCCGTGAAGAGTGTACCCCTATAGTGGCCATTTAAATATGTGTCATCAACTACAATGATTGGCCTACAATATTTCCAACCAGCGATCGATGTACCCAAAGCCATAAAACATTATTTTAACCTATTTAAATGATCTGTTTCTATTCTTGTAACTGTCCACATGTTCATCTGTTCTAGCATAAAAAAATAAGATGACAGCAGCTGAAACGATGTCGTGGATCACCTCTAATCAATTTTAATGTTTGTTCACGTGAACTCTATGCTTTCACATAATTCACTGATACTCTATATTCATGTAACATGTCATTTGAGATATCATTAGGAGTGTATACTGTACATGAAGATGTGTATTTGTACCTGATGCAGTTTGATACAATTGAGCTAGTTGCTTCCCGATGAGATCCTAAAACAATGTTCATCGAGCATGTGTGACAATTATACATTTCCTTGATTTTAAATATTTCGTTTCTCCCAAACGTGAAGATCTAAATATCAATTTGCAATGATTATGCAAACACTTTATCACGTACTCCTTCTTGTCTGATCTCAACACCTTATATTCATACTTGTTTTGTATAACATAGGCCAAGCTCATTTTTAGTATGTCCTTGTTGCGAAAAACATTTCCCTCCACTATTACTCTAGCATCCGTTTCGGATACCAATGTCACATCTTCTTCAATATTTTCTTTGTCAACAATCACCACTGAGTCACAAATTTCTTGAGCTATTTGTTCTAAAGAAAACACACTAACTGATGACTCGACGGAAGTAGTCGACGACTCTGGGCATTGCAATGTATATCTTGACTGCCATGAAACTATAAAGATAACATCAACCATAATAGGATAACTCGATACAACCCCATCCAAAGATTTTAACATCAAATATGTTAGGACATTATTATTGCTCAGAATCCGAACCGGAGGTAAACTAGAATCCAAAGAATATGTCATTGTCACAGCTAAGTTTGCACCATTAAGCCCCGATTCTGAAAGAACAAGTTCGACCAATTCATCACACTTGCATGTATCATTCACTAGTATAAGCGACATGTGACCTCAATACAACATGCAAACGTACAAAATCGGCATTCTTAATCATAAACAAAAAATTCAATTCCTCTACAGCCGAACTTCAATATCTCGAAAAATGAAAATCAAAAGTATGTCTATAGAATTGTGACCTCATTAATTGATCGTAGCTTAAAAACGAGGATTAATGGTGATTATACGTTTACCTTCGAAATCAGACCACCAGAGTTCAATTTTTGCTTTGAGAAAATCCAATTTCGCCACAGTCAGCTTCAACTTCTCCAAAGCAGTAAAAATCAGAAGTATTTCGATGGGATTGTGACCTTATTCATTGAGTGTGGCTCGAAATCAAGGATAAACTGTTAATTTGAGTGATTTTGGAGATGTTTGGTGAGATGGGTTTGTAGAAAGAGAAAGTGCAGTTTGGTTGTGGGAAAAATCTTTTTAAATATAGTATAGCAAGATTTGTATGAGTTAATTTGGTATAGTATATTTAATCAAAATTTAGTGTATATTATATTATAATTATATATTTAATATTATGATTTAGCACCTTATTTATGAAAATTTTTAGGGAGTGTCAATTTTGAAATGTGTTTTTATAATGTATTAATTATGTAGCGTTCCTTCATTATATTTTTCCAAAATAAGCCCAAAACATAGGGTATTTGCGTACACTTACAAAAGTCACGTCTCATATGAGCCCAAAACTCAAGAGTCCAGTCTATTCACTGGGATGTAATTTGACCGAGAGAACCCACCATAGGGGAGCCTCACCGGGTGTAATCGACTCAGACTCGACTCACTTCCTAGGGTTTATACATTGATATCTACTGCAGAAATATTGTTTCAAATTGCAAACAGTTTCCCCAGAGATCCCTTTTCCGGTAAGTCCATGTGCAACGATCAAATTAGAATTTAGATATTTTATGGGTTCTCGATAATCATAATTTGTTTTTAATTATATTAGAACCTCTTAACATACAAATATGTGTATATATGTTTGCTAGTTTTGTTAGGTTAAGCATTTTGGGGGCATTTTAAATCTTGTTTTACGCCATTTATTAAGCTCTTCTCCCATTATTTGATTATTTGATTTAAATTTTTGAGAAATAGCAAAGGTATGAGTTGCTAATTTTTATTTATTTATTTGGGTTATGACTCGAAATGAAATATTATCTACAGGTTTGAGGGAAGAGTTCTATGTACAGGAAGCATGGCAAGTAACCCCCCATCTTCTGGTGCACAGGTAGGGTTCCTGAAGTGTTTGCAGAGTATGATTCTCAAAAATCGAATGATTAAGAGATAGACAATGAGACATATCCTGTTGTACAGTAGTAATTTGGATATAGACTTGCTATAACGAGGGTTTTTTTGGTTATGATAATATTGTTCTGAATAGTTTATTGTAAAAGTACTATAGAAGGAATGGATATGTTGAACAGAGATAACACTTTAGTTAGGTTGCTGGAAGACAGCTGCGGATAATTGTAGAAGAGAATGATGTACTTTTGCCGCTTGAAATATGTGCTAGAAAGTGATTATCAAAATAAAAGTACGATATATTACTGTTTTTTGAATATGTAATCGGAGTTGTTTTAATAACAGAAAGAATAAGTAGTTCTACTGTTGAACTGTTATTTTTTTTTCTTTTTGAGGTTTTTAATCTTCTTCTGTGTTTTTGTCTCTCTCTCAGTCACTTTGGCCTCCTGTGGCTGGATCCATGCCCTCTCAAAGTTTTGGTCCTCCCTTTCCTATGCAAGTATGTTATATTACTCATTTTCCTTCCATATTTGGTCTTGTTTTATCTGTGAGATTTTTTTGCTTTTTCCTTGTGTATCCATAATTTTACAAAGTTCTTCATGATTTTGACACCTATTTGCTGCAGTTTCGTCCACCAACACCACATGGGCAGCCTTTCATTCCTCCTCCTGCCACTCAGCAATTTCATCCTGTTGGACAAGCACAACATGTTGGGTTGCCTCCTGGTCAAAGTCAACCTCCACAATTTTCTCAACCAATGCTGCAGTTTCTGCCTCGATCTAGCCAGCCAGGGTATGATACACCAACTTCATATGCCCAACCAAGTATGCCTATAACATCTGGCGCGCCACAGTCTCAGCCTACTGGCCCAAGTCCTGGAATTTCATATTCTTCGTCATACACTGTAAGAAATGGGCAAGAGTTTATTGGTTTCATGTTTTGGAGAGCCATTGGCATCATTTTTGTTTATTTTATTTTTTTCCAGTTCACCCCGTCTTTTGGTCAGCCACAGAATAGCATGAACACGACTTCCCAATTCCAACCTGCATCCCAAGTGTCTGCACCTGTTGGCCCTGCCGGCGGACAACCTTGGTTACACTCTAGTCAGGGTGCCTCAGTTGTACCATTACAGCAAACTGGTCAGCAACCATTAGTTACGGGCCTTATGGCTGCTACTGTGCCGGTCAGTGTCCTTTAGTGCTGCTCTTTTAATAGAAACTTTTTCAAGTGCTTTATAACATTAGTTGCCAGTTTTAGGTTGATTTGCTTCTAGAATTCCCTGAAGACCGATATACAATTCAAGCATCTGTTATCTAGTGTTAACCACATGTTTATCGTGATGAGTGTCTCACTTCTAGCACGCTAAGGACAAAGAAGTTAAAAGGGTTCTGTCGTTTGACTGTTCCATGTTTGTAGCGGATACATCTCCTTCAGCCTGTAGACTTATTTGTAAACGTGGTTCACACATGATTCACTTATCTAGTTTTTATTGAAACTCTGGAAACACCATACACATGCACGAGTAATGCCCCAAAGTTATTTTTTTTTCTTCTTATATATTGATTAGAGCTTTTCTTTCAGTTCTTTAATGAATTGTGGATTCAGAAAAGATAGATAGTGCTCCACCCCTTTTTCTCAGTTCTATCTCTTTCGGAATAAAGTCGTTTTTTTCCCCTCAAGGCTCTACCTGAATTTTTGCAAATTTGACAAAAAATGACATTTTGTTATGGAGAACAGGATAAATGTGTGATTATTTGTGCCTAAACATATTGAACTTTCATGCATTCCTATTTTCTTGCACCATGCTGGCCCCTTAACATGTAACTACCAGCCTAAAAAGGCTAAAATAGTAAAACTTCACAGAAATCCGTATAAAAAATTACATGTCAATGTCTTTTAAAAATATGTTAAATATTGTAAGGTAAGCCATGGACCTATGCTTATCATGGGACTGATTTACCATATTGCATTCTTTTTCGATCATTTGGAAATGGAAATGACTAGTCAAACATGAGAGAAGACTCTAAAAAACTATCAACTGCAATTTAGGAACAACTGTGTCGTATATTTTCCAATTTTAATATGTAATTGTTGGAATAAAAAAATTTCGATTAGGAATTATTGAAATATTTCCATCTGGTTATATATTAATTTAGTTTGCAATTATTATTTTTCCTTTCCCATAATTGGATTGTATATAGTTTCCTTTTTCTTTTCCTTCTATTGATAGGATTGTACCTTTGTATATAGGGTTCTTTGAACATGTGATAAATTATTTAACCTAAATTCTAAGTTGGTATCAGGACTATGGTGCCCTAAAAGCTCCAAAAATAGGTTGAATGCTCCGATGAACCTGAATCTTTGGCGACCCACTACCTTTGCATCGCTATGGTGGACCTCTACCTCCAACAACCTCTAGATTGCTCTGGCGACCCTCTTTGTAAACTAGGGTTGAAATTTTCCTAAATTGTAAACCCTAGAAAATCCCCCAAATTAGAAGGTTTTAATTAAAGCACAATTTTCCAATTGGACCCTAGTTCGCAAACCTAAATCTACCTAGACCTCTAGTATAGTTGGGCCCTTTATCTCATTGACCTAGGCCTGGGGGGAGCTTCTTGTTATGCGTGAACCATTCGCAAATCCTTTCGATGACAGCTTATTCCGGTGACCTAGGCTCTGACCTCTCTTTTACTGGGTATGCGAGACCTAGGGAACCTCTCGTGTTTTCCGTTTACTTTGGTCATATAGTCAGGATTTTTTTCGTCTGCTACCTTGTAGTTGAGAAGCTTCTCCTTTCACTTCTAAATCTGAGAAAAATTAGGAGATATTTTAAAGGTATTGGGGTTTTGGGTATTCTGCAGAGAAATTTTAAGAAAGAAATTGAGAAAAATCAAAGAGAAGCTTCTGTTGCTGTCGATTCTTCTATAATTTCCTAATATTGGCAAGCTTCCCCCTAAAGTTTAGTATTTGAGCAGGTTGGTCCTTGAAGTTTCAAAATCTTGCATATTAGTTCGTAATTTTTTTGAAATGTTGAAATTTAGTCCATGGACTTTTAGATTGGAGAAATCAGCCCATTTGGATCCCTCTTAAGATTTAGTGTACTGCTCCTATGATGCTTACTAATGTTAGATATACTGTTTTGGCTATGATGCACCGACATGTACTTGCGTGTCTGACACGATACGTGTTGGATATGCCGACACGCGACTTTTAAAAAAAGTACAGACACGATACGTTGATTAAATTCTTAAAAATTCTTCATTTATACCATATAAATTTAGTTTTATACTTGTTATTAATTTTTCTTGTTGAAATCTTTTAAACACGATAACGTATTTGTTACCTGCTAATAACTTTGATTTAATAATATATAATATTTCTAATATAAANAAAAATTCTTCATTTATATAGTATAAATTTAGTTTTATACTTGTTACTAATT
Source organism: Fraxinus cuspidata (assembly GCA_903798385.1). NCBI lineage: Eukaryota > Viridiplantae > Streptophyta > Magnoliopsida > Lamiales > Oleaceae > Fraxinus > Fraxinus cuspidata. Next base: position 6,751 of record CAIGRP010063488.1, on the reverse strand, counting down.
TTTCTTGTTGAAATCTTTTAAACATGAGTATCTATTTATTACTTGCTAATAATTTTGAATTAATAATATATAATATTTTTAATATAAGAAGAAAAATGATTACGGTAGAGTGTCCGAATAGTGTTGGTATCGACTCGTGTCCGAGACGGATACGCTATCCTAATTGAAGTGTTTGTGTTACAAAGCTGTTTGACAACATTTCTTAGAGGTGTACAATTTTTGATCTTAGTACCTAGCCATCTGGCAAGCCTTAGAGGTGTGACAGATTGAGGATCTTCCTCGGTTATATTCGGTTAATTGGTTATTTCATTATGTTGCTACAAATGTCTGGTAAAGGAGATTGAACCCTTTTTGACAATAGGAATGTTTGTTCATCTCTAACTATTCACGACACTACATCACTTGTTCATACATACTAAATAAGATGGGTTAATTTCTGTGTGTGGTCTACTAAAGTTCTGGAGATGCATATTTCGGGTTGGAAGTGAAAGAGCTATATCATGGGATGAAGGTTGTATTGCCAGAGTGAATCAAATTATGCTGAGTGGGAGGATAAAGATGCTTTAGTTAAATCTTTGTGCATAAATTTCACGACTGAAAACCTCATGTCACAACCTGATGTCACTGTGGCACGGTTAAAGAAGTTTGGGATGCAGTAATTCTTTAAAAAATTCTGTCATAATTTCTATAGATGTTTTAGTGCCAACTGGAAAATGAAATTACCCATCTTTTCAGCATATTTTTCTCCACTTCTCTGTTTCATTTATTTATGTTTTTTCTGACCTTCTTAGTCATTTCTTTTTTGGAAGTTCAGGCTGTTAATGGTCCTAATACTACTCAACAGACTGCTTCTGATTGGCAAGAATATGAAGCTGCTGATGGAAGAAGGTAAATTATTCACTCTGATTTGCTTCTAAAGACTTTTCTGATTTCCTAATTATGTAAAGATGGGGAATGGTATACCACTATGGTTTAATCAGCTGCTATTTGACATGGGAATACTGAATTGAGTGCTGGTCTGACAAGCTCTAGCTCTCAAGTGTTAGATATTGTTAGTCCTTATAGAAATTGTTGATGCTGCATTGTTTTGACCCTATGTTAGTGCTATATTTATACTGTTTATATAGTGCAATTTTTATACTAAAAACATATCTCTGAATGAATTTTAAGGGGAAATTGTGTTTATTCAGATATTTTTACAACAAAGTTACAAAGCAGTCTAGCTGGGAGAAGCCCCGTGAATTGATGACACCCTTAGAGGTGAGTCATTTCCTTGGATGTTGCTTTACATAAAACTTGAGTGGTCTCTTCTATTAGTAAAATGTCATTTTGTTCTGTTTGGAAATGTACAGAACTCTTATGTTGTGGATGTTAAAGATTTGTAGGCTCATTCAAATTGTCCAGTATTGTTTTATGCATATCCTCCTATTCTTTTCCACTGATTAGTAAATCAGAAGAAAATACTAACTACCCTTTATCCTCACTGTGAAGGCTGTTTCACTTTCTTAAGGCTGGCAACAATTTGCTATATAATTTCATTAATTATAATGGCATTTAAGTTTGTGTAGATGGTCTCTTGACACCTTTGTTGCCTAGCATTAATATCACAATCTTCAATCTTTTGATTGTTAGTCTTTGGAAAGAGTATATTCATGTTAATCCTAATTTTCTATTCGCCTATAAACATTTAGCCCTTTACATTTCATGTACGCTTGTACATTGATTCACCTTTTGTATGGTGTGCCTTGATTTTACAACCATGTGAATAATAGTGTAGTACCTCATGCTAAGTCTGTTTCAACAACCAAGAATTGGAGTTCTCGAAGATATCCTTTTTTATACAACTTGTGATTTTTTTTTGGCTATTCACTGAATGTTAAACCTGAATTGAACATGTAATTTTATTTATTTTTTCATTTCTGCTTGTACGACACGCAGGTCCATTGAAGGTTTAACAATATTGTATTATTTGATTGTATTGGATTTGTATATAATGCCAATTTTCAATTGGTATGATCGAAGTTCTATTATCATTTCTTTACTATTGCAACATGTGTTTTAGTGCCCATGAAGTTCTACTACTATGAATTCAACTCATATTTGCAAGTGTCAAATTAACCTGAGTGGATAGATGGAAAAAAAAATTACTCATGCCAAATGGACTGCCCTATCAATCTCATAGTATGAGGACTTGTTGCTAATGTCTGTTACTGTTTAATACTGTTAATTTTTTAAATATTGTTGCTAAATCTTTTCTGCAGTGGTGCAAATTACTTTTATGGTCTCAATTGTTTCCTATCACTCTGCTTTAATTGTTGTGTAAACAATTATTGTGTTAAATTTGCTGAGCGTCTGTAAATTCCTCTTTATCAGATCTCAATGAAAGCCTCCTTTGGAGTTTGTTAAGTAAATTTACCTGCAATATGTTACATCAACTAAAACAATAGGTTGCCTTGAGTGTCTATTGATGTACGAAAACTGTTGCTTAAAGTTTGGAGGACAACTTCTATAAATTTTTGCCTAATGATGGAAAGTCTTCATTTAATATTTGCTATTATGGCTTCTTTTTACTAAATAACTGTTTGGGCTCCATTTTACCAAGACATGTATTTTGGAATAGTAAAAAGTTGGAGAATGTGTGGTTGAAATGTGTGTTGAAAAAATGAATTTTGAGAATAATGGGGGCTCAAACAGGGGCTAAATTCCTGTATTTGTCCCATGTATTACAAGGAATTCATGACCAAAGAGAGAAAAATGATTAGTGGCATAATCTCCTTAAATGGGTTTTTGTCTTCATTTTCAATTTTTTTTAAAAAAAAAAAAACTTAAAACTTATACTTAGTATTGTTATCTGAATTTATTCTTAATGAAACTGGATGTAATGCCAGCATTGGCGTTGAAGTGGTGCACTAGTGGCCATTTAAATTTGTTATCCTTTTTTATGTTTAAATCTGTTGGACTGCCATAATGATTGACCATGGAAGGTCTATTAAGAAGTTAGGAATAATTGCTCCTCAAAGTTATTGATGTACGTTCCCAGGTTGACGAGTATTATGCTTATGTGAACATTTATTTCTGAAGTTGAGGTTCTACTTTAGTTCATTTGGATAGATATCAAGGATATTCATGGATGGAATTAGGGTGTGCATGGTTACTTGGAACTGAAATGCTGTCTTCCTCTGTGATTCCATTTTATGCTTATTGCTTGTAGTTACAATCGTTTATGTATTCTCTTCATTTGAACTGTGAGCACTTTCTCTTGGAATCATGTCTTTAGTTGCCATGTGTAAATAGTTGATTAATCTCATATACTTAATTATGATCAATCGATCCTTAAATTTTTAACACATTTTGAATGGGCAACTCATGTGTTATATCCTCTCTCCATTTCAATTTCTGTAAATATATTTTTTAAACATGCTTTAACTTTGTGCATCAAATTATTATATTACTGCTGTTCTGGAAATGTAAATACTGTCTACTTCCTTGGAAAGACTTATTTATGGTATGTATGGGCTGGATTAAAATCTAATTTTAATCTAAGTCAAAGTCAAACAATCAATATTAACCACATCTTTCATGGGTGTCACATCTTTTCAACCACACATTTCAAAAACTTCTATTACAATCCACTAAAAATCAAATTTTAATCCCTATCAAACACCCTCTTAAACTTATCTGCTTGAGCATTTTGTCTTTTCACAGAGAGCTGATGCCTCAACTGTTTGGAAAGAGTTCACAACTCCTGAGGGTAGAAAGTGAGTGTAATTATAGTGTTTTATGCTTAATATATTTTCCTATTTTTTCTGTAGTTAATTTCTCAACTTAGTGGGTTATATTTGTGAACTTAGCTCAATTGGCCTTTTACAGGTATTACTACAACAAGGAGACAAAGCAATCTAAATGGACAATCCCTGATGAATTGAAGGTTTATCGATAGAAATAATGCACTTTTATGATTACTTTCTTATTTTATTGTCTTGGTCTTACTTTTCCATGTGTGCTTCCAGTTGGCCCGTGAAGAGGCTGAAAAGGAAGCTGCCCAAGGAGCACATACTAGCTCTACTGTGCCAGCCTCTGCTACAGGCACTTCTGTTGAACAACTATCTGCTGCTGTCACCACAGTCAGCTCCACCAACACAACAATGTCTGGAGTCACTTCAAGCCCTGTTGTGGTTGCCTCCATTACTGATGCTAGTGCTTCTCCACTGATGGTTTCTGGATCATCGGCCACCCCCATGACAAACACTGCTCTCACAAGTGCGGTGGGTGTGCCTTTAGCGGGAGAAACAGTCGTGCAATCACCTTTTAATCCAACACCAGTGTATGAAATTCATCAATAGCTTTAGCTTTCACAATTTTTTTCAGGAGTTTACCTTCAATAGTTGCTTATCCATTTCAGGAGCAACATCGAAAGTTCATCCTCCACTATTGAGGCTTCACTAGGTGGGGCTTCTTTGCAGGATATGGAGGTATGGGTGGCCTCTTAAGAGTTCTATTTGCAGTTGTGCTACTCATCCTATATTAAGATAGTGAGGAAGCTCAATAACAGTCTACTACATAGAATTTCAAATTTCTTTCTGCCTTTCACGTTGCATTCCCCTTGATTTGTTTTATGGAAATGTCTTTCAGATGTGAAACCAGTGTCTTGAAAACTGCACCGGGGAGCGACCTTGAAAAGTTAAAAGGGTCAAGGATTGAACTGTGTTGGACTGGGGTCAACTCAGAAGTAAAAAGAAAAATAAATAAATAAAAATATAATTTTTATACCATTAACAATTGTATCATGGCAAGTGAAAAGGAGTTAAATAGACATTATTTCAATATACTTTCTATTTATAATTTAACATTGAATACAAAGTAAATGGGCCTAGTAAAGCCTCAAACTAAATCTCCATATCATTTCAAACTCCACTCCAGAACCCTAACACTATAAATTATAATCATTTATCGCCACCACCGCTCTGCCTCTTCTTATTTCTTTAACTGTATGCTTCTCTAGTAGGTTTCGGTGATTCTCTACATATTTATGCAGATATTCTGATATGTGAGTGTGTATATATGCATACTTGTGCATATTTTATTAAGAAATCGTGTGGATTGAGTTTGAGTGAACAAAGTTGGAATATTTAAGATTGCAGGTGGCCAGAAAACGACTGAAACTGGTGAGCATTAAGCTTTTTTTTGTCCCAAAAGCAAACCGCTGAGGCCTGTGAAACCATGTCCTCCGGTTCACCAGTTCTCGGTTTAATGGCTTTTATACCGGGTTCTGAACATGCGGTTTTTCTTAACTCTAAACAGGACCAGATTTTGCTCCAGTCCCCAGTTTTCTGGTTGGACCATCCAGTCTGGTGCAGCTTTCATAAAATTGGGTGTAACTGTGGTTTCTTGCCAGCTTTTGTCCATTTTTAATATGCTTGTAAAACTGGTTCTTTAATTGAAGAAAATATATGTCTGATGTGTGGAGGTTTCAGCCAGGGGTGAAGTACTATACATTATAAATTGAGTGTAATTATTGCAGGAAGCAAAGAAGGGAATGGCTGCTGCTGGAAAAATAAATGTAACTCCGGTGGAGGAGAGATCATTGGATGATGAACCCATAGTATATGCTAACAAGCAGGTATGAATTTTGAAAAGCCTTTGTTAACATTTAATAGGAGAGAGATTTATGAGTTTTATCTCACTTCTATTCAGGAGGCAAAAAATGCATTCAAAGCACTATTGGAATCTGCAAATGTTGAGGCTGATTGGAGTTGGGAGCAGGTAAGTTGAATGTATTCCTCTGGTCTTCCGTATATGTCCTTGAAGTGCTATTTATTGATATTGAGATGCCATATCAGGCTATGCGAGTCATTATTAATGACAAACGATACGGTGCACTGAAAACTCTCGGTGAGCGTAAACAAGCTTTCAATGAGGTGATTGGCTTTTTGAACAGTGTTAATTCAAAATATGTTACTATTCAGTTCCTTTGAGTAAACTATAATTTGGTCTTTGTGTGTTATTTGATAGTATTTGATGCAAAGAAAAAAACTGGAGGCTGAGGAGAGACGTCTCAGGCAGAGAAAAGCGAAGGAGGAGTTTACAAAAATGTTGGAAGTAAGCATTGAAGTACTTTTGGTATTTTCTGCTTTTTAAGTGTTCTTGGTGCTGTAAGTACCATAGCTTCTTTTTATTGCTACTGCTATCATTAAGCATTCTGGATGTAACATAATGCCTTTTTTATGTGCATTGATCTTTCCTTCATGACAATCCTTTATTTGGTGCTTCTGAGATCAATAAAATTTGGGCATTAGACTTAGTCAGCGTGACACGTAGATAACAAACAATGTAGTGATTGTAGAAGTTGGAAAGGGAAAATTAAATTTGGTAGGAGCACAGACGGACAACAGATTTTAGTTACTTCGTTATTATTTTACTGTTGTGCTTGCTGTTGGCAATATAACTTCTTTGGCTATTACATTTACCTAACCATTCTCTTTGCATTGAGTCCCATTGGATGACTAAGAGTGTTTAATTTCTTCTTAGGAATCTGAAGAACTTACATCATCCACCCGCTGGAGGTATGTCTCTCTTTTTCCTTAGATAGCAGGCAAAGGGGTGTCTTATTATAAATCTTATATTTCAACCAGCAAAGCAGTGGCAATGTTTGAAGGAGATGAGCGTTTTAAGGCTGTTGAGCGAGAAGCTGACCGTGAGGATCTTTTTAGGAACTACTTGGTAGACCTTCAGAAAAAGGTAAACAATTCTT
>CAIGRP010063469.1:0-15518 GCA_903798385.1 Fraxinus cuspidata | reverse complement strand
CTTGTCAACCTGTTGACACATTGTTCACGACAGCGACTACAATACTAAAACCCTGTTTGGTACACATTAAAATTCTCAATCTCATTCTTCTACTTATTTTCAACCACACATTCTTTAATAAAATAACATTTTACATCACATCAATAATTTTTCCTTCTTTTTCAACCACACATTCTCCATCAATCTACTATTTCAGAATACATTCTTCCAAAATAATATGGCTCAAACACTCCTTAAATTATTAATATACACGTGCCAAAAGATCAAAAAATAGAAGAATGTGCTCTGGCATTGTTCTTTCTCAGCTTCTCTGTATCATAAACAATATAGCATACAAGAATAGACTTACAATGTGGTAGAAAAATCATTCTCAGTAAATAAAAACAGTAAAAAGTACAATTATAATGCAAACTGAAGTCCCGTCCCCTGTTAGTATTCAAATAGGGCGACATCCATGTGCATCTACATCTTGTCATTTTCCGGAGCTCCAATCCAACTTGCAAAATAGATATACAATTCAAGTACCAAATGAGCTACAAACACAAGAATTAAAGATTATGCATACTCATACGTGATATGTAACTCGAAAATGTTATCACATGCTCATTCTTTTCATAAACACACAAACAACTAAAAATTTTGTAGGCTAATACATGCAGCCAAGGTGTAAACAAAGTTGTACATATAGCTTAATTCTTGTACTCAAAACAATATTAATCGAAATTAGATTTCATCAATTAATTATTGGATAACTTCAAATTATATTTAAACCCTGAAGATCCAATTAAAAAAAATTGTTTTCAAAACTATCCAATCACGCAGGTATTAGTCCATTATTTCCAGCCGCAAGATAACCATAATACTGGTTAATAGCTCTGAAATCATCATAAATCAACATCAGAGTCATCCCATCACTCCCATAATGTCACATTAACATAATCATCATCATGATATTATAAACAATGGCATTATTGATATGATCAACTCATGATTATCATAAAGATCAGAAGCACTGTACAGTACTTATAATACCAAACAATACTTGTCATTACCATCATAATATCAATGGGTTGCCATATCATCATCATATCTTTGTATCTTATCATTATATAGCATATCCTTGGCATCATGAAATCATATGAAATATCTTATAGTCATATGTTATCATCTATGCAACAGAGAATTATAAATATGGGTTAATAATACTTTAAACAAGTCTCACGACATCCCCACACATTACCAGTCAAATTGACATAAATTCTAACACAATATTTTGTTTAATTAAGAACTTACATGACCAAGTAAATATCTTCAATCTCATGGAACTTGCATTAAACTTAATTTCTCCATCAGACCCCTGGCAATGCAAACAATCTTTCAGGTGCAGACCTCTCAAGTCGGTTGCTGTTTGTCTCCTAAATTTGGTTGTCGATCACAATGAGGTTGAATAGGGATATCGAATAGACAGCCGAGAGAAATGATAACAATCTGTAAATCAGTTACAAGATAATGTTTAGTTCAGTACCGTCATCACATATTTACAAGCTTTGCACGTCGTGTTTCAGGATCCACTTCTACTCGGAGACCTAATTGAGAAATTTCAGGCACATTTACAGATCCTTGAAGTTCCAAATTGGCAATAACTTGTTGGTTTTCTCTATTCCCTTCCAATATATTTCTTACCGACCAAATTCCCCACTCCCTCAAGAATGGATTATCTTCATCAGTGACACACTGTTGTAGTAACAGAAGGATCCCATCCTGCTCTCTTATTTTACTCTGAACATGCTTCCTGCGGTAGCTGCAATTTCCAATAATGGCCACAACATCTCTCCTGAAACCTTTATAAGGGCAATGCTTGGATGAGCTAGACATTGTTGCTTCTTGGTTCTCACTCTGTCTCATTGTTTTCCTAATTATTAATGGAGGCTCTAGGTCGCGAAGCAAGCTTAAAAGCAATTCAATAAGCCCAGATGACACTAGCACATCCACATTATCCCCAAAGACATCCGCATTAGTCCCTTGAGCACCGCCACAAGCACAGACATCTCTCAAAATGGTTATGGAGTATCCTAGAACATCAACATCAGCTAAGCCTGTAGGAAGACCTGACTTTGGTGTGTTGAAATCAACAACCCCAACGACATTTCCAAATATTCGAAGAATAGACAATGCAAAATCATTGGACACAGTCACATCCATGATTCTCTCATTCAAGATTTCTGAAAGAATACTCAACAAAAAAGCGTGCTCTCCTCCAAAGTGGTTATCAGTAGAAATATCATCATCTAAGTTCTCAGCTGAACTAACCAGGAATAATTTAGAGAAAACAGGTGAGAAGTAAGACTTGTCCAGGCAAATTCTTGAGAGAAGCAACTTCAGCCAATCTTCCTTAAATCCAGCTGCTAAGACCAAAGCATATCAAAGGCATTAAAAGTTTGTTTCAAACAAATGATGTTTTTTGCAGTTGCATAATAATGCATAAACGTACATTTTAAATTAACAATGCATACCAAATGTTGCGGTCCGTATAATTTCCACCACTATATGTAGCCCTTGATCCGTAAACAGTTCGATCATTCGTTCATCATTACCTTCACAACATGTATAGATAACCATGCACAAAGGATCACATGTTTCTTTGCTTCGAACTTTAGCAATTTCCAAAAACTCAAGAGGAAAGAAAAGGCGCCAAACAGCAAGCTGATGTTCTTCCCCAGCCAACGAGACATTTCCCAAAAGTTGCAGACTCAAACGAATAATCTCATAGTCAGAACCAGAAGCTAGCACTACAGTATTAAAGATATTTGAAACAATTCCAACACCAGTTTGTTCAATAAATAAATTCTGATTATCTATTTCTCCGGCACACAGGTTTCTGAGCAGCTTTAGGGACAACAAAAGAAAGTGACGAGAAGGAGGGGAACATAGGGATTGACATAGCTTAAGGGTTGGCACCAAGACATTCTTGGAAGCGAGGTCTGACCGGCCATCAGGAGTTCTAGAAATTTCGATGAGACGCACAAGCGCCTTATCTAAAGTAGATGAGTCAGACGCAAGTAACAATGGCTCAACTACATAATGTGGCACACCAAGCTCTAACAATTTTCCACCATCCATTATATAGTCAGACTGACGAACAAAGGCAAACGGGATAGGTACAAGGCAGGGGTTGCTAAATTTGATCCTGCAAACAAGAAAAAGGCGACAGACAACGTAAATAAATAGACTGTTCGTTAGGATGTCAGTTAGTCAGAAACATGATTAAATTCAAAATTCTGTCCTTATCTTTCTTTTGGATAATTCACTCAACAAAAACAAAACAAAAACATCAACAAGTACAATTTTACTTACAATCACACGTGAACCTAACCATTTAGATAACAATTTTCTTTAGTTTCATAATTTCATCTCTAAAAAGAATAAAATGCAAGTATTGGTGCATAAATACACAAAATGTACATAGTACGTTCGTGAAATATCATTATCAGAAACACAAAATAAGATTAAAAAATTATTAAAAAGTTAAAAAAATTAGAGCTGTATACTTCAACAAGTAGCCAAAATCTGATCAAAATTCTGGGTCAAGAAAGGAAAACACAATTTATCATCGGCGTGGTGCGAAAATCAACATGATTATGGGATTTTTCATAATACATACAGAATTCTGTCACTCTTTGGGAAATTTAAACAATACATAAACATGTAAACAATTCAAACCCATGGAAGATTATAACATATGTACACATATACAAGGGTATAAGTAGAGAGCAAATCTTGCAAGCAGAAGACTTGAGTCTGTAGAATTCGAAAGAAATGTACTACAAAATCACGTGATTTTTTTTTTTTATTTCAGAGTGCCAAGGTTCTATTGGGGTTCAAATTTTTAGATTAAGGTAATTGAGATGGACCGAGTCCAAACCTAAATAACAATGTGAATATGTTCTAAACGATCACTTAAATAAAACTCGTCTTGCAGTATTTGAGACAGATTCAATCATTTCCTCATTTTTTTTCCCGTTCATCCACATTACTATTATCATTCTGATTTCGTTATTTCTCAATCACTAAATTTTTTAGTGTTCCTTCCTTCTCTTTTCTTTTATTTTCATTAAAGTACTTATCCATGTCCCCGGCCTAGTTTCAAATTAATGCCTCCTCTCTTTCTCTTTACTTCCTTTTTTGAGCTCCATACGCATATTTAGGAGTCATAGTATTTGACTCAAGTCACTCAAAAGCTAACACTTACTAAAACTTGAGTGTAAAAAAGGCTCCAATTAGTTTAAGAAAGAAAATCAAAATTGATGACCCAATCACAATTCTCAGCTTAAAATAAAAGTGCTCAACTTAATATCAGCCCTAATTCACAGTCATCAATTCTAGAGTTTTAGTTGCTGACTTGCTGTTAATCAACATGGCAGAATTAATGTAAGTTCGTGAAGATTAAGAAATCAATGTTATGTATCTACTAAATTAAGGGAAAAACCTAAACTTTGTTAACTAAGCTCGATTAGTTATTAATTTTTGAGATTTAACTTCCATCAACACACTTTTGAGCAAAATTTAATTTCGTGGGCAAAAAACCAATTTTTCTTTAAGCAATATGATTTATGAATTTCAGGAAGAATAAGGCTTGTTCAGAATTTCAGTAAGAATAAGGCTTACAGGTACAGGTAACGACTATTCAATAAGCAATTAAGCAGTATGAATTTCAGAATTTCATTCACCAAAAACTGGAATACTAGATACACTTCAAAGTTCAAATCTTCAAGATATTGCAACAATTAGACAAAGATCCCAATTTGAATCTCACCCAAAACAAGAAAATGAATTGATAACAAAAGAATAAATTATTTACCAAGGAAAATAGACCGAAGATGCCGTCGCCAGTTGGATTTTGGAGAAGTTGCAGACTTGCAGAGTAGTGTCGTTGGTCTAGGTAGACTCTAGGTTTTGATTTCTCGTTCTCTACCATGGAGCCGAGGATTGTAAAGATGAAGTTGGGTTTAAAAAAAAAAATGGAAACAAAAATAATTGTTTGGGCCTCCCAAAATGCTGGGCCTGAGGCAGAGGCCTCTTGGACCTCTCCTCAGGTCCGGCCGGCCCTGATACTATGAAAACTAAGCGAATAAAATTTTGCACTTAAATCACATGTTGATTTGGTTTTGTGTGAATTTGTCACAATCAGAACTGTCCCAGAAGTTAATTTATTCATAAAAAGCATGATGCTTGATGTTACTCCATTGCCAGCGCATAAAGGTGCTTTTTTTTTTTTTTTACTTTAGAAAAATGTGTAGAATTCTTGAAATGTTTACGAGCCCCATGTATGCTTACCTGAGAAATGCACTTGACTAAGCCCACGTTTGGTTTAGATAAAAATCTAGATCAACAGTTAATTTTAATCATATATTTTATGAATTTCACTATTTTTTTTTTATTTTTCAACAACACGTTTCATCAACTTTTATCAAAATATACTAAAAACTATTTCTTTAGCAAAATTAGACAAGAGCTTACAAAATTTCAAGAAAGAAAAAAAATTATTTCAATAGTTAGTCGGACCTTAAACCAAATTGTCACAATAAATATGTTAAGAAATAGAGCTCATCGTGACAAAATGAGACATGTTATTTTTATCGACTTATTTCAAATATTTATTTTAAAATATACGAATAAATTTACTAAAGCGTTCATTAGAAGTTCAATGTTTAATTTAAGAATAGTTGGCGAGTGGATGTAATTATCCAAAATTTGAATGTTTTCAATATATGTGTTCTTTAGGGAACACGTAGAAGCAATAACAAGAACATTTTTAGTGGTTACAAGTTTCAATAGTTTAATCATAGTTGTATTATTCACTTAATTTTTAAAACTAGTTAATATTTTTATAGATAATATAATTCTAGCATTAGTAGATATAATTATATAACAAGTGCACACGCATTACCCAATCGGGCAAATGTATAAGAATGATGGACAAAGAGTAAATAATACGAAATTATCTATAATATATTAAATATCATATTAAATGAGAATAATTTTTTGGACGATTTTAACTCTATTATAATTCAATTATTTCGATATCATACCTTTCGTTTTTCAATATATAATAAATACTACAAAATCATTGTCTTGTATGAATTTTATGTCATTAATTTTCAAGTAATTAACAATCACATGCATCTAGATTCAATGAATCTTGACTTGATGAATCTTGATTTACTATTAATTTTCAAGTAATTAACATTCCATTGAATCTAGATTCAATAAATCTTGACTTGATGAATCTTGATTTACATGAATATAACTTATTGTAGACGTTCTATTCACGTATCTAATAATTTTAATCAGTGTTTAAATTTACGTATTAAAAATTAATTTTTATGTGCCAAATGTAATATAAAAATGTTACCCATTTGTTGTATTTCATTTTCACAAAAAATTTTGAATCATAGAAGTTGAGTTTTGAGAATACAATTTTCTTCTTTTAAAATTCTTTCCTAAATTTTATTTTAATTCGTTTGAGACTCGTCAAATCCTCCCAACAAATTGGTAACGAATACTTTTACAACATTTATAAATTATTTTAAAAGATTGACTAGTAAATTCAAATTTAGCATGTTAAAATTTGAGTTTCGACTCATTTTGTATCTTTTAGTAGAAAACTTACGATAGATTCTCTTTATTCTAGTTTTAAAACGAGTATGCGAGCAAAAACGAATCAATGTTGACGGCCCTTTCAAATTTTTTTAATCGAATTTGAGAATTAATTGGTTTTCTCCATATAGTATTTATTCATTATTGATATTTTATTTCTTGACGTCTAAGATATGTTTAAATATTACTTAATTTCTGATGAATGAATTAGTTATAAGCAAATCGCTCAAAAGATGACGTAAATTGATTAATAAATTCTCACATATTTGTAGCGGATAAAATAATTTAATTACTAGATAGTCTTGATCCAATACAAATTGCCACATTTTAGAGCCTTTGGCTCTTGGAATTACAAAACAAACCAAGAGTCCGAATGAGTGCTCCAATGGGTTTTTTTTATTATTTTTTTTTCATTTTAAAGAGTATTTAATTGGACGGGTTGGAAGAGTTCTTAGGGTATGTTTGAAGGATTTTTATTTTTATTATTTTTATAGAATAGTTTTTTTAGAAGGTCATTGTGGACTTGTCTCTTTTACATCAAAAAAATTATTTAAATAAGTTCAAATATACTTTCTCATTGACTAACTTTTGACTTTTCAAAACCTGTCATGGGGACTTAATATCATGTACATGTATTACTGATATCAAATACATAGTACAACATGTCAAAAAGTTGGCCATTATTTTAAGTGATTCTTTCACCAATTATACATTGTAAGTCTCTTTAAAATTAAAAGGTGCTATAAATAAGCTCATTTTTGTCTCTCATTCTTTCAAAACTCATTTTCTATAGATTCATTTTCAATTACACATTCACACAATAAAATATTTATATGTAAATCCAAGATTTTTCCTTACTTTTTAACTACATAATTTCCAAAAATTCAGGGCATGCACTCTTTACCATTTTCTAACCGTTTACTGTTTTCGATTTTTCAAAAGAGTGAAAACGCGTTCACTTTCCTATTTTTGAAAACGCGTTTTTGAAAATAAATTAAAAATTTACAAAGAAAACCCAAAACGACAATTTGTCGTTTTTGGTGTTTTCGGTTATAATAAAATCAAAACTTTCAAAAAGCGTTTTGGGTGTTTTGAAAATAATTTTTCAAAATACAAAAAAGAACACATTTTCAACAATCTCAAAATAAACACTCAAAACACAAAATCCAAAATAAATTCAAAACTTAAAATACAAAATTGAAATACTATGAGAACAGCCTCTCACCATTCAAATCAACGTTTTTCCATAAAAATGACGGACAAACAGAGGCTAAATGTCTAAAAAGTCTGCGAAAGTTGCCATATTTTAGCATTTGAAATATCATTAATTAACTAAATTTATAGCCTATTTAAGTGTTTTGTAATTTTAAATGATAGACATGTGAACTTGAATTGACAAACAAATTAATGTGTCAATTATTTAACGTTGTTGCCCATCTAAAATTCATGTCCAATAATTTTAGTGTTCCCCTTGACCTGGTTAAAAGAGTTAACCGTCGAAGAAATTGAACAAGTCAGCTCCCTAACCCAATATCCCATCGATAGATGGAAGTAGGACTATGTGAAGCGTCATATGAAAATATCTCGACATAACAAATAAAGTGTTCCCTCTTAGTGGTAACATCGCTCAAACTTGCAAATCAAGGAAATAGGAATATCTTGATGGTAGTGCCACCTTGACTCACCGTATTCGAGCTCACCAACTAATCAAATTTCTTCAAACGGGCTTGTGACATGCCATCGTAGGTAGAAAAATATTGTAACTTGGCATGACCAGGATGACGAGTTTGAGTCGATCAACATATATAGATGGGTGAAAGATGAATAAGGAGGAGTTTCAAACTGAAAGCTTTTCTTTATAGAATTACCAAATTTCAGCATTGCAGCACTTTTATTAAGCTCAAATATAGCGCAGTTGATAAAAAAATTGATGTCACATTATTTTACATCTTGTAAATTCATGATATCAGCCCATTATTGTATGAATCAGCTACAGTTTTACATCGTAAAATGGGCAGACAGTGGCCCGCCACGAAAGTGATGGACACTTCAGTCACCGCACGAACAGATCTAGTGATTGTCTGCCCCGTTTATTTACATATGTTAAAATTATTTCTGACGGTCGATTTAGAATATGAAATTTGTTTATGTGAATGGTTCTTAAAATTGAATCATGCTACATGCCGGCTCAACGACAATAAAGCATTTTCAAATTATACTTGGCTGTTTTTCATTGGAGAAAGGAAAAAAAATCATAAAAACACTCAATCGTGGATTGCCACATCAGTCTGTTTTTTTCCATGTTCGTTCAGCATTAGTGCTTAAACTTTATTCCATGATTGTACAATAAAACATTTTTGAAAAGCATTATCGTAAAGTAAAATATTAGGAAAAATACACAAGGGATCCTCCGATCTCAATGTTACCATTAGATCCTCAGTTGGCGTAAATTAAAATCGAAATTTTATTAAAGTTTAAAATTAACGAATTAATTTTTGATTTTAACTTAAAATTTCCATCAATTTTTAATCTACGAAAAATAAGGACTGTATATAGTTAATTTTGTAGAAAGATGATTATTATGTTAATAAAAATTATTCGAGGTGATCATTTTTGTTTATTTAAATTGAATATCAAGTAAAGATGAGAATCTAGGTATATTTTTTGGAATAAAATAAGTTAATAAAAATTACTATAGTTAGATTCCCTTAAGCCATAAAACTAGGAAAATAATTAACAGTTGATTCCCATCAATTAATAAAGGAGATGATGACATGGCATCCCAACAATAATGCAACATCCCAAATCATAAAAATATCAACGGCTCAGATTAACTCCTCCATTTCTGGCTCTCCGTTATCTTCCCAACAATCTCCCACTCTCACTCCCCCTCTCCTCTCCCTGACTCCCTCTCTCTAAAACCTCTCTTCCTGCATCCTTAATCACATATCTCAAGTCTACAGATTTATACCTACACTATAGATATAGATTAGATATGTTGTTAGGAAAGAGGATGCGTCCACCGATGAAGAGGACTACAAGCATGAAGGAGTTCACCTTGGAAATCGACGTCGCCACCAAGTCCGGCGAAGGTACTGCTGCTAATTATCAGCTGTTTGATCCTCAAAATCCAGTTAGTACTGGCGGTTTAGATCAGACCGCGTCTCCCCGATCCCTCCGCCGCAATTCAGCAGATTCTGTCGAAACTTCACATTTCTTGAGGGCCTGTTCCCTCTGTAAACGCCGTTTGATTCCTGGTCGAGATATCTACATGTATAGGTATACTATATACACGGCCTCTTTTGTACTCAGATTCTTAATTTTATACAAATTTACCAGCAATATTGTCATCGTTTACAAAATATAAGACTGATATGATAATTAACTAACGTGACCTAATTTTTCTCTTATTTATTTTGTCCAGAGGTGATAGTGCTTTTTGCAGTTCAGAGTGCAGACAACAACAGATGACTCAAGACGAGAGAAAAGAGAAGTCTTCATTGGTAACGAAGAAGGGAGCTGCAACCGCCGCCGCCGGAGCAAAAGCCAGCGCCACCGGTGGCGAGACGGTAACCGCCGTCTAGATTAGTGATAGACAGTTCATATATCTGTATGATATATATTATTTATATCGATCGATATATGTGTTATG
Organism: Fraxinus cuspidata; assembly: GCA_903798385.1. Taxonomy (NCBI): domain Eukaryota; kingdom Viridiplantae; phylum Streptophyta; class Magnoliopsida; order Lamiales; family Oleaceae; genus Fraxinus; species Fraxinus cuspidata. Next base: position 5,209 of record CAIGRP010063469.1, on the reverse strand, counting down.
CACCCACTTAGAATTGAAATTATGTATGCATGTATTATGTATATTTGGGGCTGGATTTTGTTTTTTTTCATCAGTTATCTGGTGGGATAATCGTGGAAAATGCGTTGTTCATTGCTTATATTTCCACCTATTAGGTAACGGGAAATTTATGGAAAAGCTTTCCTATGTTTTCTGTCTCCTTTTTATGCTCTCTTTCTGCAAGATAAATTAATATATGGAAAAAAAAAATTGCACTGATAATTTATTTTTCAATTTTTTTTGTTTTACAAATTACAAGAGTGATATGTAATAGACATTTTCTATATGATCACGAGCAACATTTGTTCTTTGTCATTTATCTATACTTGGCAAGCGACTGATCTCACTTATCAGAAAATCGAGAAAAAGTAGCTTGTTAACCTACGTAAAATCTCAAATTAACCTATCGACTTAATCACAATGTTTTGACACAAATTGGTAGCGTGAGCTTTTTCTAACGAAGAATAACTATTTTTTTTGCCTTTGATTTTCTTGGCAAGATTATGAAATCTAAAGGATTTTCCATGGCCACCTTCTCAGTCCTAATACCATTGGTGATGCATAGAGCAAATGATACCCACCCAACAAAGGGTTTTGTTTTTAGTATTTATATAATTAGTCTGAAAATGAATTAAAAATGAAAAATGCAAAATATTGTAGTTGAAGGAAAAAAAAAATTCCTTAATGATTGATACCAACCACTTGAATAGGATATTGCAAGCTTGAGTTCCAAAGATAAAAAGAGTAGCTGAAGTTATTATTTTATTTTGCTAGAAATTATTGCTCTAAAAAACGTCATATTAGGAGTCATTCTTAGGGTTCTACGGAAAATTTAAAATTTTCCACTTGTTGAATCACTAAAATTATATTTGTTTAAGGTCGACCCCCGACACGTTGGGTGCTAAAGCTCAGGCCTACCACTCAAGTTTCGTACATGTAGTAATTGTGAATGTATGAGAATGAAATTAAAGTTCGACCGAAATTTATTGATTATTATTAATGGAATCCCAATTCACATTAAGTCCATGTTTGACACAAATTCTTTCAAAATACATTATTTCAAAATTCATTTTAAACCACACATTTTTCAATAAAATAATATTTTTCATCACATCAATAAATTTTCCTTACTTTTTAACCACATACTTCTCATCATATTCTTCACATTAAGTCCATGTTTGACACAAATTCTTTCAAAATACATTATTTCAAAATTCATTTTAAACCACACATTTTTCAATAAAATAATATTTTTCATCACATCAATAAATTTTCCTTACTTTTTAACCACATACTTCTCATCATATCACTATATAAAATACATTTTTTTCTCAATTAAATCCATCAAATACCCCCTAAATTTCTAGAAGCCATAAATAGTTTTTAATTTACATATTTCTTTTTATTTTTGTCCTTGCAAATTATTTTTTATGTTTCTTTAAACTATTTTATTTATTTATTAAGAGCATGTTCGAGCCCTATTTTTTTTTTTTTTTGCTAATAATACAATTTGAAATAGTAAATTGATGAAAAATGTATGACTGAAAAGAAGAGAGAAAGAAATGTATTTTAAAAATAATGGAATTAAACAAGGGCTAAGCTCGAACAATTAATTTTAATCACATATTTCATGAAATTCATAACTTTTTAATCATATATTTTATTAAATTTTATCAAAATTTACTAAAAATTTAATTTTAATCTACGTCGAGCATGGGCTAATTATTCCTCTATTCTTTATTGTTTGGAGTGGAAGATAGCGGAAGGTGTGGCTATCAGAGAGAGATACTGGAGCTGAGAGCGAGTTTGGTTACAACGGTCCCACTGCAATCAATTTGTTCAGAAAAAGTTGGCTCCGCCCACTTTTGCGTCACTGGGCCGCACCCAATGCACCACCATTCATTTTCGATTCCAACCTTCGATTGTTACCATTTTCACTTTTTGTAGCTTATTTTTGATTTAGTTGTAATTTCATGGCTTATGATCTTAATTCCGTAGTGTAGTAAGTTTACTTATTGTATAACCTTTGACATAGTGTACGCAAAGCCAACAAAAGGGTCTGCGAGGTGATGGTGTAACGTGCAGATCTTTCTATAACAAGATTCTGAGTTGTGTGCTACTCAACATTTTAATCACTTGCAATACGTAAATAAGCAGTGCGCTTTCCTTCTCAGTTCTAGGAGCGTGAGAAGTCACATAAAGGGTTCGTTTGAGAAGTCAAAATGATATTTTGAGATTCAAAAGTTATTTTTAGGTTTGTTTGACTAATTTCATAAACATGTTTCTTATAGTTAGAAGAGTTTTTAGAAGAATCTAGCAAATATGACTTCCTATAAAAACTCTTTCAAAAGAAAGACCTCTTCTAAATTTTTTTCTTCAAAAGATCTCTTTTAGAAATTAGTTTTCAAACATTAATTACGGTAACTTATTCGTGAAGTTCTTCTATAAAAAATAAAAGCGAAAGCAGAAACATGCCAAACATGCCCTAACACAATTATTGCATGAACTTGACCTCTCTACTTATTGTGTCAAATTTTATTCACAATCAAACTCATTAATGACATGAGCACCAAATTGATCTCGACTCGCTCACTAATTTATTATCGATCAGTCTTACACTGTGCTTATCTCACGTAAAAAAGTATGAAATTTCAAACAATGTCAGACTCAATAAATTAAATAAATTAACAATTCTTTAACTACTTCGATATATGGGATTATTAAATAAAGTTGGGAAGATACGAGTGATATCTTGAGATGTCAAATTAAAGGTCCACAAATTGGCCAATTGTATGAGAGACTTGTGCAAGGTGGAATTATAATGTATGGTGGATGCTTTCTCCAAGTTTTTACTTTATTCCTCGTTTGATTCTCTCTTACCTTGTAAATACAAAACAAATATATGGTTGTGTCAATAAATATATTCTTGTTCTGGCAATTGTGTATAATTATACACATGCACATGCACGTGTGCTGCCCTTTGCACCGCATTGGCACTAGTGCGGGAGTTAGGATTATGATTCAGTACGGAACTAAGTTAATTACGGAAAAAAAATTCAAAAACAAATATTGTTGGTAACTCGATCTAACACTGGACCTCGGACTCACTTCCTAAGCTATTAAGAAAGTAGGAAACGAGATTTCCAAAACCATTTGTGAAGGTCGACATGAAAACACATATGGCCAAGTTGGTAATAAGGTCGTCATCTTCAAGAAACATAATTATTATCCATCTAAAATGATGTTACCTGGTGATGTCGCTCCTCCCCATTAACCATTTCACAGAGGACAAGTGGTGCCTCTATTATTGACACTACATCACCGACTAATCAAATTGGTGTAATAATTACTCGGTGACAAATTATCATGATTTAGGTCACAGACTATGTCATAGGAGAAATGATGACCTAAACGATCAATCTCGACATCCAATCAAAACCTTCAAACAAAGAGATGGCATACTAATCATGGTCGGATACTGTAGCATGACGTGATTAAGGGCGGCAAACTTTAGTTTTAATGGCTATAAACAGGGACAATGATCCCTTTTTAAATGTCTTCAATGACATTTTGAAAGAAGAATTACTCGATTCTACAAAATTCCAGCTAATATTATTAAATTCAGCTTAAGTTGATCTGAAATTGTTACGTCAGTTTTAGTCATTAACAAATATAACAATACTAAAAGAAAGGAAAAATCATTAATTTTTTTTATTAATGATCATAAAATTAAACGAAGTTTTCATAAATTAATGATTAAATGAAAGATTAGATTAATTATAACTTTGGAAAGTTCAATATGTCATCAGATTGCACCTTTATCCCTGCCGTGTTATCAGGAAACAAATGGGACTGTGATAAATAATTAATAATAAGAATAAGCTGTACTTGATTTAAGTTCACATAACACTAAAACTTTTTTTTAAAGTTGCTTATTTTTTTCTTAACTTAATACTGTAAACAATGACAATTATGCATATGAAAATACATTAATTTATAAAGCCACTTGGGCAAGTGGACATGTGTCTACTTCATATTTTGATTACCTTAATAGTCCACTAATTAATTATTGCTGGCTTTCTACTAAAAATATTTGGTGCGTCGTGTCAATGACTCGAAAGATTCTTAATTTCCCAAAAAAAAATGAGTGCCAACCAATCAGTGTTTCCAAATAGTAGATTATGTCTTTCTTATTATCACCTTGATGACTCTAATCTTAATTATTATTGGTTTAATCCTAGTTAGTGGCAGAATTTTTCTTCAACTTTTTTTTTCTCATTGGAAACACGAAGGCACTAATCCTCAAACAAGTTTCTAGAATAAGCCCCTGTTTGATTCGGTTAAAAAAATTAATTAAAGTTAAAATCAATGTTAACAATTATTTAAATCATACATTTCCAAAGTTTCACAAATTTTCATTTATACTACAACAACTTTAATCAAAATTTACTAAAAACATAATTTTTTCTCTAAACCATATATCGGTTAAAGAAAATCGTAGTCATGGTGTTTAAATTTTGACATAGAACACACAGGTCTTCAATCAAAATTTTTAGCTGGTCGTTAGTGAATATATCTTGTTAAATTTTTTGTTGTGTGCCTACTTTCATGCTTGGGTTATGAGTCACAATATGATCATAATGCACGAGTAATTGTGGCTCTTAAATTTTTTGGAATTATTCAAAGGGAAATTAAGCTAGGAGTTGCAAAGCGACTTCCAGGCTTAATCTCCATTTTTTAATTAAAATTATTTCTCAATAGTTTCATGGGGTTATGGCCCCTTTTCGACGGGACAGACAGCCAAGCAGGCCGATTGCATTCCCTTATTATTCAGATAAGCCGTTTAAGCCAATATTGATTTTCGGTCGGACAAAAATTAAAATACTAAAATTTTATTTATTATACAGTTCAATATGTTCAATTTATACATAGTGACATACACGAAATAGTTTTCTAACCCGACACACACTCGTAATCACACCATGATGAATGTCATATCACGGACAAAAAGGTCTCTGGTAGCTAGCTATAAGGCTCATTGATGCAAAGTACGGTGGGATCCAAAATGGTGCACTCATCTTCGTGGTTCGAGACTGGCTAGCCCATAAATGGCCATAGCTTTCCACTAGGTTCCAAATAAGTGTACGTGCAAGAGCAAGTGTCTACTACTCACAAAAAAAAAAAAAAAAAA
>CAIGRP010063468.1:0-15187 GCA_903798385.1 Fraxinus cuspidata | reverse complement strand
TAACCCCTCAATTCATTCAATTATATTAATTATAATTGAATAATTATGGATTTTGAAATGGTGGGATGAGCTTTTTAAATTTAATGGGCCTTAGTAGATTTTAATTCAATAAATTTAATTTAGCTAGTTATTTAAATTGACACAACCCATTATTTGTTATTTTATTTTATTTATTTATTTATTTTTGTCTACAACGATATTAAACGGAAGATACAAAATAATCACAACTCGGCAGAAAGTAAACTTGCAGAAATTAAAAGATTGAACATAAGGAATTTTTCGGCCGGAGCCCTAAAAATTCGGCGACCGCTTCTAACGCATATCCCATGTTGAGCATCCTATAAATTGGATATATGCTTGGTTGTACTAGATATCCCAAAAATGGCAACAAAGGTTATAAGAGTTCGTCCAACACAAAAGAAAAGTACACAACATTTATCTCTTAAACAATAAAACTGTAGATCTACGAATAATCACCCAAAAAACTTCATACAAGCCCTCTAAAAATATAACTATAAGAATCTTCTCATTTTCGCATTATTCACTCAGAATGTTACAAGTATTAGAGGTTAAAAAACTAGATCTTAGTCTCGAATGAGAAGTTTGAGTGAGAAGAAAATCATAGATAGGAATCATAGCACCAAGGGAGATATTTTCTTTCTTAAAGAACTCAATAGCCAGAAATGGTAAAATGTTAAGTGAAACGGCACTCCTCATAAAGTCTACATCCATTCAGAAGCCAGATGAAGAGCCATGATGAAGACACATGTAACAATCAAGTAAAAATGCCCCAACTAAAAGAGTTGCGTTTTAGTGATGCGACTTTCAACAAATTTTGGAAACACATAATAGGTCACCAATTCTAGCATCAACAATCTACACCTTGCTACCAAAAATTTAGGATTAAAAGTGTAGCCAAGAGCAATATCAACATTTTCATTTTTCATTTTCTCTAAGTACATGTACATGCATTACAAAGTATCAATAGATAATAACTTCAAACAATTTTGACATTTGTTTAAAGGTATTATTTTTTTCCCATATCTAAAAGATTAAATTGAATAACAACTTTACCTATTTTCAAAATTCACTTTGAAATAATGTCTTTAATAAAATGATATTTAATGTTTATGTGTTTAGTCATATCATGAAACATAGGATTTTTAGACAAATGTATAGCAATTTGATTATCAGAGAACAAGATTTCATTTTCAATAACAAAACTTGGTTCATATAACAACCCATTAGCCAAATACCTTATTTACAGCATCATAAGTAGCAATATCTTTTGCTTCAATGGAGGACAAAGCCACAACTTTCTGAAGTTGAGATTTCTAACTAATTACAGTGCCACACAAAGTAAAGAAATAGGCTGCAGGTAATTTTCTATTATCCATATCTCCAACAAAACCAGAATCAGTAAAACCCTTTATAGTTACCTCCCCTTTATTCATTTTGAACACATGACCAAAATCAGAAGTACTTTCCAGATATCTTAGAAACCATTTTAAAGCATTCTAATATTCTTCCCCAGGATTACTCATAAATCTACTAAGTATGCTAATGCTATGAGCAAAGTCAAGTCTAGTACATACTAAGATTACATAGTTTGACCAAAATTATACATAGAGGGGGGGTGAATAGGTGATTATGCGGAACTAAAACTGATAATTAAAAAGCAACAAATCACTTTTAATTATCTCTAGACGCTTAATTAATCAATTCAGTTTTTCTATATTGAATTGCCACAGTTATATGAAAAACAGTAAATAACACAATAAGTGATAACGGAGAAACCTTCAAATGGGTAAAAACTCAAAGCACAAGCTAGTAACAATCCACTATAAACGAATTTAAACTTACAATCCGTCAGATATGACTATCACTAGTACTTTTTGACCTCCTGGCTATAATTTCTACAACCTTCTTAGATTGCGTGCCCATGCACCAACTCTCGGCTGCAATTTTCAAAGCCCTCCTGGATTGCGTGCTCCTGCACCAACTTCCGACTTTATAAATTCATCTATCTCCTGTGGATCAACGAAAAACTCTGCGTTCTCCAACAACTGGAACTTCAGTCACCTTCCCTTAATTTTTAAAACACTAACAGATGTTTATGAAGTAATGGTTTGGTATTTGGTTTAAGAGATGATGATGCTTTTCAATGCAAAAAAAAAAAAAAAGAATCAAGTATGAAAATCAGATTGTAAAAGCAATGAAGAAATTAAGAATGAGATTGAATGCCTTGAAGGAAGTAATATGAAGTTTTTCACAATGTTTAACCTCAAGAAATTCATTGGGAGGCGTGTTAGTATTTATACTCTAGGTTTAAGTTTGTATGGGCAGGATAAAAAGCCTAAAAACGGAAAACAAAATTTATCGAATAACACTGTCGCTCGAAGGCTTAGCGATAGGTTGTCGCTTGAGCGAGGACAAGGCTGTAGGCGAGGGACGAAATTTTTGTTTCTACCGCTCGAGCGAAGACATGGCGATAAGCTAGCGAAATTGCAGCGCCATTTTTCTCTTATTTTCATACTCGAACCCTAGAACCTATACAATTCAACTTATACAAATTGCAACTTACTCCTTGACTTTTACATCATATTAATTTCAATCTTTTTTGTTCACAGACTTGCCAACTACAATAAAACATATCACATATTATCAAATATATAGTGGCTTCAATCACATTAACATAAGGAATTTTAGACATTCTATCAAAATCCTCATCAATTTTGGGAAGGAATTCAGATGAAATCTTAAAATGATTAACAAGAGACAAAGTTACAGATTTACAATCAAACATGTTGAACTTTTTTAGAATTTTAATCACATAGCCATGATGATTAAAAAAGAATACATATTTTTCTTTATTTCTCAAGATTACATACTAAGAATTTTTTTGGCAGAACTAAGATCCTTCATTTCAAACTCAGAGTTTAGTTTTGTTTGATATCCTCAATTTCAGATTTATTACAGCAAGCAAGCAACATATCATCAACATAAAGCACTAGATACAAATAGTTTTTACCTTCTTTACTTTTACAGTAGAGACAACTATCAATTAATAATTGCTTCTTTAAAATCCAAGTTTCAGAATAAAAGTGTCCAACCTTTTGTACCACTGCCTTGTAGCTTGTTTTAAGTCATACGGTAATTTCTTTATCAAACAAACAACATTTTCAAAGTCTCTTTTTATAAATCCAACAAGCTGTCTGATGTAGTTTTTCTCATTTAAATCGCAATAAAGAAAAGTAGTTTTAATATCTAATTAATCAAGTTCTCATTTAACTACAGGAAAGAAGATTTCAGTATAGTCTATATCTTCCTTTTGTATAAACCCTTTAACAACAAGTCTAGCCACGTATCTAATATTTTTACTTCCCCATTCCCCTTCTTTTATCTTTTAAATCCACTTACATTCAATCAGTTTATTGTTTTTAAGCCTGTCAACTAATTCCTAAGTTTTATATTTAATGAATGAAGACATTTCATCTTCCATGGAAGCTTTCCAGTTTTTAGCATATTTATAGTTAACAGCATCTTTATAGGAGTTTGGCTAATTTTTAACTATTCTGGATAAGTGAATAAAGAAAAAAAATCATCACTGTCAAACTTAGTAGGAGGTCTAATCTGCCTTCTCTCATTATCTCTTGTGAGTTTACACTCATCAAGGGAAAGAGTTGCATGATCAGATTGGTCATCAAGTTCACCAGCTTGATCATTTTTAGTTTCAGTTAAGGGAGCATTTTCACCAAGGGCAGATTCATCAATTGTAGGTTCACGAGCATCTCTCTCAATATGAGGAGTCTCCGCCTCTATTTGAACATCTTCTATAGTCAAATTATATTTCTTTCCTTCCAAGCAAAACATAATAGATTCATTAAAAATGACATCTATTCTTGTTATAACCTTATAGCCTCTTTCACTTTTCACCCATGTAGCATGTAAAATTTTTCTCATAACCTAAGAAAACACATTTAAGTGATCTAATTTCTAACTTGCCAATATTTTGATATGCATATACAGCACAGCCAAATGTTTTCAAGTAAGAGTAATCAACAAAATTTTTAGACCAAATGGATTCAGGGACTTCAAAATTTAGAGATTTATAGGAATTCTATTAACAAGATATGTAACTGGTTTCACAACTTCACTCCAAAACAGTTTAGGCAAACCAAAGCTCAAAAGCATGCATCTAACCTTATTTAATAAAGTCATGTTCATTCTTTCATCAATTCCATTTTATTGTGTGTGTGTGTGTGTATGCTACAGTTCTATGTTTTTCAATACCATGCAATTTACAAAAATTATCAAACACATAGTTACAAAATTCCAAGTCATTATCAGTCCTCAAAAATTTAATTTTCAGATCAGTTTAACTTTCAATCTAAATTTTCCATTCTTTGAAAACAGTGAATGTTTCATCTTTGGTTTGTAATAAAAACACCCAATTTTCTCTTGAAAAATTTTCAATGATAAGAAAATAATATTTAAAACCAGATAGAGCAGTCACTGATTAGGACCACATAAATCAGCATGCAAGTATTCAAAAATCTTTTTAGACATGTGAGTTACAGTAGGAAAATGTAATTTGACTTGTTTAACTATTAAATGGTTCACAATCGGAGAAATCACCAATATTTACTTTTCCAAATACTCCTTTGTTCAATAAAGATTTCAGACTTCTCTTGCTAATGTGGCCAAGTCTTTCATGTCATAACCTTGCAAGAATAAAATTTTCATTTAAAACAGCTGCAGTCAAACCAAGTAAAGGTTTTGCTTTAGGAAAATAGAAATCATGTCTCTTAGGGGTGCTGATGATTAAGATCATTGTCTCTAAGAATCTTAATGTGTCGTTGATCCAATTTTATGTCAAATTTCATGTCATCTAACACGCCTAAAGACACAATATTCTTCTTTAAATTTGGAACATATCTAGTTCCTTTCAGAAATAAGACATTACCATTTTCCTGTAACAATTTTATAGTTCTTATTCATCTCAATTTATAGATCATGTCATTACCCATATAACTTGCCTACCAACAATTTTTTTTCAAAATCAAGAAAACAATTTTTATTTGGACACATAAAAATAATAGACTAAATCAAGAATCCATTCATCATTCAATTTTTTTCCATATTAAAAAGGACCAACCTATCTTCAAGCTTATCTTTATTATAGAGTAAGACAACATTCTCATCATCAAATCTCATTTCTTTCAATTTTTTTCTTATAACATTCTTTAATGAAATGACCTAACTTCCCACAGTAAAAACATTTTTTACCTTTTGCCTTATTTTTGGATTTATTCTTGTCACTCTATCTATTCTTATTTCCATTAAATGTCTTAGAATTATAATTAGATTTACCAAAAGCCTTCCCTTTAGCTAACAAATTATCTCCATTTGACTCTCTTTTGACTCGAATTTCATCTCTAGAACTTTGTTTCTAAGGACATCTATCATTATATCAGTAGTGAGTTATTCATTACCATAGTCAAGAGCAACCTTGATATCTCTATGTTTGTCACTAGTGGAATTTAATAGGACTACAACCATTTGATCTTTTAAAAGTTTTTCATCACAGTTGGCTAAATCTTGGATAAGTTTTGTAGATCTGTTCAAGTTTTCATCCAAATGAACTGAGAGATCCATTTTAAAAGAAATAATTGCTTTAATAGATGGTATTTATTTGGAGTAGTCTTAGTCACATATTTAGCATGAAATTTACTCCACAGTTCAGAAGTAGTTTCTGTTTCACCAATAGTTCATATCACATTTCAAATAAGTACAAGAAAATAGTGATCCAAGCAACTTCTTCAAGTTTTGATTTTCTTTGCAGGAATAAGTCAATAGGCCAACTATCATATAATGCCCCAACACATGGCCTTCATTTTCTAGCTCCACATATTGAAATCACATATTCCATCAAATTGATTAACTTCAAAATTAGTAGAAGCCATATTATAAACAAGTGTGACTCACAGCTCACATATTTGCAAAGAATAACAAGAACACAGATTGATGTCAACTACAAATCACAGTAATATACTTAGTAAAACAAGATTTTACAGAGATTTCTCCTTTAGGATCCTCTAGATACTAATCCGTACTGGATTTATCTCAGATTCTCAAAGCTTCATAGGAGCCTTTGGACAAAGATTAATCTCCAAAGGGTTACAGTGTATGGTAAATTAAGGGAAAAATCAAGAAGCCTTAATTTTTGAAAGTAAACTTTACAAAATCCAAGTATCTTGTTCTCAGTTCTTGCTCTAATACCATTGAAAGGCCCAGATAACACGATATTAGACTCAAGATACAAAATAATCATAGCTCAAGAGAAATTAAACTTGCAGAAATTAAAAGATTGAACGCAAGGAATTTTCTGGCTGAGGCCCTAGAGGTTTTGTTACCTCTTCTAACGCCTAATTCTCTATTGAGCATCTAACAAATTGGATATATGCTCGATTGCACTAGATAGCCCAAAATGGCAACAAAGATTACAAGAGTTCTTTCAACACAAGAGATAAGTACATAACACTTATCTTTTAAACAATAAAACTGCATATCTACGAAATATCACCAATGTTGTCAAAACCGGCCCGGTCCGACCGGTTCGACCAGAAAAATCGAGAATCGGATCCAAAATCGGGCCAAAATATGTCCGATTAATTGATTATTACAAAATCGCCCAAAACCCATTAAACCGGCCGGTTAAACCGTAAACCGGTGAACCGGTCATGGTTTTGAGTGGTTTTATCGATTTTTTTTAGATTAAAATTTTTTAACTTCATAGATGGGCTTCATAAATTATAACAATTCAAAAGCCCATAAAGAAATATTGGATGCCATGGTCATTTTATAGATGCACTTTTCTCAAATAGTTTCGTAAACTTCCGATGTGAGATAATGCCTTTTATAGATGTTCTTCTCTCCAATAGTTTCATAAACTTCCAATGTGGGATAGTGGTATATCAAAAAAATGTTAAAATGCCCATTAAAATTATTTTACAAATGTATGTATAATTGACTAATTTATTTTGAATCCCAACTTATTAAATTGTAATATTCACCTTCATCATTTCATTTATTAAATTTTGCAAATTTAACTTAAATTACATATGATTATTAATATATTAAGTAAACTATTTTAACATATTGATTTTTAATTTTTGAAGTATCGCGACTAATTGTAGGATAATGAATCTAATTAACAAAGATAGATTTACTTTGAATTATTAATATGAAAATTAAAAAAAAACTTATTATTTTCATAGTATTTTATTATTTTTGTATATATTTATTGCATCCGGTTCGATCTCGATTCGACATCGGTTGAACATTTTGACCCTTGACCTTTTCTGGGTCGATGACCGAGTCGATTTTCAAAACATTGAATATCACCCAATAAACTTCATACAAGCCCTCTGAAAATACAACTATAAGAATCCTTTTATTCTTACAGTATTCACTCAGAATATTACAAGCATCAGAGGCTAATAAACCAAATCTCAATCTCGAATGAAGAGTTCAAGTGAGAAGAAAGCCATAGATCGAAACCCCAGCACTAAGGGAGATATATTATCTCTCAAAGAACTCAATAACCGAAAGTAGTGAAGTGTCAAGTGAAACGACACTTCTCATAAAGTCTAGAACCATTCAGAAGCTAGATGAAGGGTCATGATAAAGACACATGTCACAATCCAATGAAAACGCCTCAACTAGAAGAGTTGCATTTTAGTAATGTGACTTTCACCAAATTTTGGGAGCACGTAATAGGTCACCAGTTTGAGTCTCAACAATAATATATAAATTTTTTACAATTGTAAGAAAAGTCATAGTGATTCTCTTGAACAAAGTGTGAATAGAGCCTCTTATGGTATAAATGATGAGTTTTACATGAAATTGAATTATTCTACTCTATTGGTTAACCTTTAGACCGGACTTCAATTTTTTATAAGTGGTATCAGAGTCAGACTCCAAATTTAATCATGTGAATCCACAAGATAGATCTCTAGTGGCAGTTGAACAAAGCTGGTTTGGCCTCTTAATTTTGATCGTGATTGCTAGAAAAATTTATGGTTGGACTCCAATTGTGGTTGGTTGTGCCCACCACGTAAGGTATTGGCCCCGACACAGTAGAAGAATTGTGCCTTGATATAGCGTGTAGTCCTTCTTGATTTGAGAAAGACAAATATAATTGTCAGTACTTCATTCGAAAGAGGTTTTTTGGTAATGTGCGAACAAAATCTAAAATCGATTAGACAAGGGATAAATGATGAATTTATAATGGATTGAGCTACTCCACATATGAATTAACATTTTCGGATGAAATTTCAATTCGATTAAAAAAATTCTATATTTCCAGAGTGTGGAGTATTTAGTATTCCTTATCAATGTTTAATTGATATATGTGTTAAATAATTATGACTCATTATTTAGTCCATGTTGTAGGTCCCATGAAATATGTGGTTAAAATTAATCGTTAACTTTCAATTGAAATTAAAATCAAATTTTAATTTGTACCCAACAAGAGCTTAATTGAAACCAAAACATATACATATTAATATTAATTAATTAGTGACCGAGAGTATTAAATTTCATACTTCGAAATAACTAAATTTGTTATATTCCTTACGATACGGAGGGTTACACGTCTATATAGTTAAAAAAAATTACAAAGGGCTTAGTTCAAATTTGAAGGGCATTCAATTCCCCCATTAAGGAGTCAAATATTATAGGTTAAGCACATTGACCTTACAGCCGAGGATGACGACCAATATAGACATTAGCGCATTAACTTAATGAACAGGATTATATATATATATATATATATAATTCCGCATTTTCATAATTTAGCAGCAATTTGAAAAGTACTCGTGAATTTATTCAAATATGTAACTAAAATGAAGTCTGATTATTTATAAATAATTTATAAATTTAACCAAGTGAAGCATCAACTATTAAAATTAATTTTGTGGATCAAGTAACTAAAAGACAAATATGGCTTTATTGAAATATGTAATTAAAATGAATTCTGATTATTTGGAAATAATATATAAATTTAACCAAACGGATGATTAACCTTACTTTATAGGTCAAGTCTCTAAAAAGATAAATATCACTTGCAATGAGAATGCATGCTTGTTCACCTTGTTTATCTCTAGTTGTTCATAGGTCTCTCTTCTTTTCTGTCTCCTTTTTCATAAGCTGTTGGGTTTTTTAACCTCAATTTTGTTGGACTTTTGAGAAAATATTTTTTCATTCTTTCCATGCGTTTTTATTGAAAAAATATTATTTTCTTTATTCCACATAATTTTTTTTTTCATTTTTGTGGTATTTATAGGATTTGACATGCACCCTTATATATAATTAACTCTTTTCACAAGTTTTGTATTATTGAAATATACAATAATTGTGTAAGCATAATTATTGTATTTTTTTTATTAGTCAATTGAATAAAATACTTCATTCATCTACCAGTTAATTCTTTGTCATTTATCTTGTTTTTTGTGTGCGATCATATACTTCGTATCGTATCATATTACCTTGATTCATTTTATTTCTCAACAAGTGGTATCGAGCAACTAGTTGTGATTTGTTCAAGATTTTTGTTATTGATGACAGTCATGAAATATGAAATTTCGCTCTTAAATTGCAATACAAGATTCTCGTAATGGTAGTAAAGATGCGAGTTGTACTCGTGCAGATGGATATGAATGATGCGTAGTTGGGATTTGACAAAATGCCTATAATTTGGACGACGGAGGAGAAACAACGAAATGATCGAAATGCACTTTCACAGATCCATCTTCATCTCTCTAACAATATTCTTTAAGACGTTTTGAATGAGAAAATGACAGCTGCTTTGTGGTTGAAGTTGGAGCATTTGTGCATAACTAAAAGTCTGACAAACAAATTGCATCTGAAGCAAATGTTTTATTGTCATCTGGCTGTATTTAAGGATATTGTTGCTGATTTGGAGACTTTAGAAGTAAAGTATGATAAAGAAGATTTGACCTTATTCTTTTTGTGTTTGTTGCTCACTTAGTTTATAGACACGATCTTGCATAGTCGTAATACTCTTACCATTGAAGATGGGTAGCCTTATTTTTAAAATAGAAGATGAAGCTTATGGTTGGATCTGAGGCCAGAGATAAAGAGGCATCATTGATCATGGTGATCGGAGAAGGGATAAGTTGAGGTCAAATTTTAGTAATCAGGTTTGTTATTATTACAGGAATAAATGACACATTAAGAAGGATTACGACAAATTGTAAAACAAAAGTAATGTGATTGCAAATAATTGGAAGTAATCAAATACTTCAGACGAGACCAACAGAGTTGAGACTATTTGAGTAGTGGAGATGTTTTGATAATTTCTGACATGAAAATCCAAACCTGACAATGAGTGAATTTTGGCTATAGCTTGTGCGTTCTATATGTGTCAAAACGGGATTTGTTTGAAACATATGGAACGGTGATGTAAAATGTCATCGTCGTGGATGACAATAAACCTTGTGTGACAACAAACCTTGTCGGGTAACTAGTATTGATAGAGTCATATTGAAATTGGTGGATGGAACATGTAGAACACTTGATCACGTTCGACATATTCCAGACTTGAAGAAGAATCTCATTTTGTTGAGTACTCTTAATTCAAAAGGGCGAACATTCTCTGGAAGAGGTAGAGTCTTGAGGGTTCGAAAGGATGTTCGTGTTATATTGTATGGGTGAAAGAAATCCCAGTTATACACCTTGTAAGATCAGGAAGAATTTGGGAAGAAAAGTCCGGACAAATTTAGTACTGTGACAGATATTCATATTAGAGAAAGTTTGGTTTTCGTTGGAGAGTTCAGATTTATCTTATATTTGGATTTATTTTTTCAGGTGGAGAAATTATGGAACTTCGTTCATTGCATCGGAATGTGTGTCAATGTGAAAATTGTTAAGTTTTTTTTTTTAACCTAAATTAAGTTGGATTTTTGAGAAAATGGTTTTCCTTCTTTCCACGTGTTTTTATTGGGAAAATAATGTTTATTTTATTCCACATAATTTTTTGATCTTTTTTTCCATCTTTGTGATATTTCTGGAGTTTGACATTCATCCTTATAAATACTAGTTCTTTTCACAATTTTTGTATAACTGAAATAGAATAATTGTGTATTTACAACTATTAGGGTGTGTTTGAGTCATATTATTTTGAAAAAATGTATTTTGGAATAGTAGATAGATGTAGAACGTGTGGTTAAAAAAGAAGAAAAATTATTGATATAATGGAAAAAATTATTTTATTGAAAATGTGCGGTTGAAAATGAGTAGAAAAATAAGAATAAAAATTTTAATGTGGCTCAAACATGAGCTATATTTATTTTCTCCATATTAGTCAATTGAATAAAATATTCAGTCCCTCTATCAATTAATTATTTGTCTTTTATCTTGTTATTTGTTTGCGATTATATACTTTATATCGTGTTAATATATTATCTCGGTCCATTTTATTTCTCAACATAACCCCCCTCATTTGCTGAAGAATTTCCATTAAGTCCATGTTTGTCTTTCTTTAAAGTAAAACACTTTAATTCTCATACTCATTTTCAATCATATATTCACACAATAAAATATTTTGTACGTAAACTTAAAAAAAAAATTCTATTTTTTAACCACACATTTTTCAAAAAATCACTATTTAAAACATTATTTTAATAAAATGATGACCATCAAACTAGTGCAAAATAGATAAAGCTTTGAATAATGCAAACTTCCATCATCCCAAATACGTGTATTGAGAAGAAAATGCATTTTATGATGTGATTTGATGGAAAATACGTGGTTAAAAATAAGAAAAATTTGAATTTATATTTAATATTATTTTATTGAAAAATGTGTGGTTGAGAATAAATTTTCAAAGAATAAATTTTGGTAAGAATGCGTGTCAAATTGGGGTTAAAATATAATTCATCTCTTGCGTACTCCAAACCTATTTGAATGTAGGTACGGTTATGCCTTTTCATTTGAGGACCAGTTTGCTCCGGTATGCCGTTGGAGTCCGAACCAAATCGTATCTAACTTTTAGCATTTATTTTCACTTCAACGCCCTTTTTTTCCCAGTTGTTCATTTACCCACAAATTCTCTCTTGGAGAAGTTAATTACCCTTCAGAATAACTCTTGGCTATCAATTTAGATCTGATTCCTTGAAAAATTCTTCTCGGCTTCTTGAATTGTGGATTAATTGATTTCTTAGGGTTCTTCAAGGAGGAAGGGATAAAATGGCAAAAAGGTCTTTGGGAAGTTAATTACACTTTAGAATAAATCTTCACTATCAATTCAGACCTAATTCATTGAAAAGTTAGGCGGGCTTCTTGAGTTTTGAGGATTTATTTGATTTTCTTAGGGTTCTTGAAAGGGGATTCTATTACACTCCTGCAGAATGCAAGGAGATAAAGTGGCAAAAAGATCCTCTTTGGGAAACATGATGAGAAGGGGTCTTTCAGACGTTACTAATTCTTTGACACTGCCCAAGTCTCTAATCATTTCTGAAAAGTCACAGCCAGATTCTGCTTCTGCTAAAGACTACATCGATAATCTTATCAAGGTACAATTCTTTTATTTTTTATTTTTGTTGATGATGTTCAAAATTACAGGATATAATGTTATTTCAATTTATGGGTATTTTATCTTTTATAATTATTCTTGTGTGCTTTATGAATACAGGAAAATATGGCCATGGTGAAGCTTATTCAAGATAAAAAGTACTTATTTTATTTTTTATGTCTATTTTGTGTGAGCGCATTAGTTTTTGTTCCCCTCGTGTTTTTCAATTAATTTGAATTCTTAAATTTTTGACAGTAAAATTGTAGAATTGACTGGAATTGAGATTCAGAATTTGAGAGCCTGTCTTCAAAAGATGCAGATGCAGAACTGGAATCTTGCTCAATCAAATAGTCATATGTTAGCGGTCAGTAGGTTTTGCATCTTTGACCAATATATAACTACACTGAGGATAATGTGATATTTTTGCGTGATACTTAATTTCTGTATTATGAATGCAGGAACTTAATTTGGGTAAAGAAAGGGTAAGGTTTGGAATTTTTGGTTGGTTGATTTCCGTGTCTTTAACATTTGTATTTGATTCAATATTACTCATCACAGTTAAAAGCTCTACAGCATGAGATTGGGTGTAAGGAAGCACTTCTTAGAACAAAGAATCTTGAACTCAAGGTAAATTAATTTTTTCAGTCGATAGTACAATAAAATGTTAATTGAAATGCTTTCTCCATTCTGTGATTGAAACATAATTTATATTAGTAAGTTCTACTATTAAGGCTATTAAGATGTTGCTTGTATGTTTGAGGATTTTTGTTTAAGTTGGATTCTTTGAATTGAATGTTTATTAATCTCATCCGTTCTTGGCTCATTTGTCTCATCTTGAAAATGAACTGGTATATTTTCTCATAGCTCATTTTGTTGAGCCCGCCTAGTCGAAGTAAATATTGGTTGAACATCTTTTAGCAAATTTCTAGCTTCATAGAGATATTTAATGTAAGTTTCTTTTTCTTGTGAAGTAATTTTGGGGAATCTTCACTTGTACAATCCAGAAATGCCCTGATTTACATGGTTACATGTGTGCTCGTTATCAAACTTTTATTGGAGAATTCTCACTAATAACCCAGTGTACGCATTAGACAAATCGGACTCACATTTGTACTGTATTCCTCTGCCATGTTATTGGAATGAATGCCTATCTGTGCATCATGATGGGACCTCAGAATTGAACAGTTCATAATTTTGAGTTCTTGTTTTTACCTGCTAACTTCTGCAGGGCCAGGAAGAAGTGACCATTCAAAACAATCAGTTGCAGGTGCAAGAGTTTATACTTATTTAAATTTTTCTGCCATTTAATTGATCTTTCACTAACTATACGTTATGCATTCTTGGAGTAAAGGAACCTGAGGACAACAAAGCTTGCAATGCGAACCAGAGGCGTAAATCTAGAAGTCAATGTACATCCTATTGGAACTGCCCTCTGATTTATTAGGCCTTGTTTTTAGTAATAAACTTAATATAACTCGAGTATTTTGTAGCTTTGGGCCCTTTAACTATATGTCAACAAGTTGCTCAAAAAGAGGCGGGGGAAAGCAAAAGGTATTTTACTTAATTTGCAAATGAATCAAGTTAATCTTGAAGTACATGATCTGGATCATTGTGATTATACGATAGACGTGGTTTTACAATAATTAATACCATTGGCTTATTCTAGTAATGCTTATGATTTGGCATTTGGCTGACATCTTGATTAAGTTCTCCCTTGCTTATCTTATTTTGTCGTCTTGAATGGTGGTGTCTAAAATGTTGTTATAGTTTAAATTTGTCGTCATGATCAGATTTCCCATTATCTCGATTGGGAATAGGAATACAATACAATTAGACTTTACACTGTCCAACAATTAAAATTGTTATTACCCTACTTTTTCCCTATTCGCCATCTTTATTGTCATTACTAAAATCTCCTTGTTTTTAATTCAGACGCTGTCTAAGAAGACAATCTGCTAGTTCTAGAATCCAACAGCAAGAACCGAATGAGAATTTGTTTGAGATAGAAGATGTCAAGTTTCCAGTTGCCATACCTACAAATAGTCCGGCTTGTGCAGGCGGATCATCTCAAGTGTCTTCATCTAATAAAAAAGAAGATTTTGACTGTGGTCATGACTCTGATTTCGAAACTCAGGAATCACGAAGAACTTCTATTACAAGACCAATGCGAAGAGCGGTCGAAAAAGTTCAATCCTACAAAGAAAGACCTGTTAACATCAAAATGAGGAGAACTTAATGATTTTTGAGTCACATTTTAGCGCATCCATGATTCATAGATGTNTGTGTCTCCGGTACGGTTGTATGGTTGTATTTAGATTATTATGGGATATTTTTCCTTTATATTTTGGGGTTCTGTTATGTCCGTCACTCATCTAGAGTATAGAGGGCAATTTGTACGTCCCAGCCTTGTATTAATCGATTATATGTAGCAGTTTCTGTTTACGATTCCTTGGTTATTGGCCTGTGGCAAAATGAAACCAAACCCTGTTTCTGACTGAAGTTCTGTTAGAGAATTACATTCTTTTTTATATAAGGAATAGATATACAGTTAATAACCAAACTCATTCTTTGATTTTGATAGTTTCTGCG
>CAIGRP010063463.1:0-22704 GCA_903798385.1 Fraxinus cuspidata | reverse complement strand
TTTTAAGGAAATTGTGTATAACACATGCCTCGAGTTAAAAGTTTTACTGCTTAATTTTTTTTTTATACTTGCATACACAGTATATGTAAATTGTAAATCCACTAAATTGTATATACGGTATCTGTTGCATATACTGTATCATTCTTGCATATACGGTATCAATCTTGCACATATAGTATATATTGCATATACGGTATCTGACATACAAATACGATATCTATCATGTAAATACGGTATCTATACTACAAATACGCTATTTGTCAATATTTTACTCATTAAACCGGTATTTAACCACTTAAATACNCATATACGGTATCTGACATACAAATACGATATCTATCATGTAAATATGGTATCTATACTACAAATACGCTATTTGTCAATATTTTACTCATTAAATCGGTATTTAACCACTTAAATACATTACCAACACATTCGGGCCTTGAAAGCGAAAATTTTGTTTTTCTTTCCTATACTTTGAAATTTATTTGTTATTTTTTCATTTTTAAGACCAACCGTTTGTTTGTTTGGGTAGTGTTAGTATGTTTAGAAAAATAATTAGTATTTGGTAAGTAAAAAAATAGTAAACGTAGAATTGGAATTTCACAAAAAAAAAAAAAGAATGAAAGAAAATAAAAGAAAAGAAAATGGTGGATATAAAAGATTTGTGTATTCAGTGGTCATGCTATTATGCCATGTACGTTAGGATCCGACCCGTTAGATTAATTTTCTGGTATTTTACTTAATTAATTGAACATCCCAAGATCAACCTTCCCCCAATAGGTATTATTTATCAAGGAGACAAGCAGACAGGAAGCTGACTTGCCTGGCAAGTCTTGAATTACGCGGCTCCGATTCGGATCATGTCCCCGGACAGCCCTTCGGAAAGTTCCTGGATGGAGGAAACCGCCAAGACACCGCCGGGGGTGGCGTTTGCGGTGCCACGTGCCTAATCTACATTCTGTTGTAAATTAAAAGCCTACTTGATAACGTGGGAAGGTGGATTCTGGGGTCCATGGGGCTTTTTATTTTTCTTTTCTCTTTATGGCATTTTTCATTTTTGTTTCCTCTTATTTTATTCAAAATAGTGTATAATAGTTTCTTTAATAAATATTTGACTCCACTGTCCAATCCAATAGAGAGAAATATCAAAAAATTTAATTTAAAATCGATCTCCTTAATTAACTTTTTGAAAAATTGGACCATTGATTCCTTAATGTACTAATCGAGTAGTTCCAAACCTTCGGATGAATTTGGTCATCAACATTCATGATAATTGCATTTATCCAATTTTTTTGTTGAAATGTTAAATTGTCACATAGTTCTTAAAAAAATTGTTTCAATTTTTAGTAGGAGAAACATACACTATAAATTAGTTCAATTTGCTAATTAGACAAGGGAAAATTACCTTAACCCTATATTTCAATTTTTAACTTAAAAAATCAGGTTATAATAATTTTTATAATTTAAAAACATATATACTCCCACTCAAACCATGCCCATACGCGGATTTCAATAACCCACCACGTAAATATCTTCTCCTAAAAACGCTATTTCTCTCTCTACACTTTGAAAAATAAAGTCATTCTCTCTCTATAAGACTCTATTTCTATGTACAAACACAAAATAATACACACACTCGCTCTCACTCTCTCTCTCTCAAAAATACAATGGATACAACTTGTGGTACGGTGTGGTGTGGTGTTAATTTGGATTTGATGTGGATGTAGTGGTGGTTATGGCGGCAAGTTGGTGGATTGGAGAGGTGGTGGTGGGTTATGGTGCAGGTGGTGGCAAATGTGCTGCAAGTAGTGGCCGTGGTGATGCATTACAGGTGATGATGTACGTTAGAGTTGATGGTGGTTTGTGGTGGTGGTGAGAAGGCATATGGCAGCAATATTCTGGTATTTTTTGGTGGTGTTAATGGAGGTGGAAGTGGTGATAGGGTGGAGTGGATGGAATGAAGTACGAGTGTGACCAATTATTGGATAAATGTGATCAATTATTGGGTAATTGTAACCAATAAAATTAGAAATTTGTAATCAACAAATAACGTGATCTAAAAGATATGCGTTTTGTGACCTATAATGTTTGTGTGACTGATAAATAAAATGTAATCAATTAATTTTAATTCGTGGTCGATTAATAATTCGTGACCTATAAAAACGTGTAATTTGCTACTAAATTTATAATTGTATCCTACATTATGTTTTAGTTAGCACCTAATATATGAATTTTTTTATGAGTGTTAAATGTGAAATTATATACTTAAAAGTATTGTATTTAGATATTTTTACCATTAGACAGTAGAGGAATAAACCAACTAATGAGTCTATTCCAACAATCTTAGCTTAAAAAAGTTAAAAGGGATAATTCCACGGTTGGTTTATCGTATAGGCTCTTCAAAATTATTACTTTGAAGAGTCAAATATAAATATTGTTGAGTAAGCAAGAAATAGCAACAAATTAAAATTCCCAATGATTATAAGCTTTATAGAGAAACCCTCTTAACAAGACAACAAATCACTTCGAATTAATTTTCTGTATACACGATAAATTACTTCGAATGAGCCTAAGGCCCACTTCATCTTGAATTAAAAGTTGGTAAACAGTAGGTTGAGTGTGACTAATTTGACGATCACTTATACCTAGTGATAATTCATCTTTAAAATATTTTCGATTCTCCCCGTCTAAAAAAAAGTCAATAATCAAAGTCAAGCCCGCCTTTTAAAAAGAGTCTAATTATCTAAATCAATTTTTAGTTTATTCTAAGTAGTTGAAAATCTACGTACTATGTCATTGAAAATCTAAATGAGAAATGATTTTTGCATATTTTTAGTTTACTAACGTTCCTTGTTAAAATTTAAAATGCCGCATAAAAAGTTCACAGATGTGTTGAGACGCAACCTGGCAACCATAACATAACATGAAATTATAGGGAATAGTAGTTGACCTTTTAAGAGAAATCGTACCAATGGTCCCTAAGTTATTGCTCGAACAATAATTGGTCCTCAAAATTTAAAATATAAAGTAAATTAGTTTTAGTAATTTTATTATAGTTGCGCGTTCAGTTATTATTGATTACGATCCTCAAAAATTCTATTGAACCATCAAGTCGAGTACTTATTGAAAAAAAAAAAAAAACAAAGATTTACGTCTAACTAGTTTGCGTAGTGTGTGAACAAAAGGAGAATCACTTTAATTAGCCAAAAACAATAAATTTGAACGCGTCTATATACGTCTAGCTGACGTAGTGGATGCTAAATCGCGTTCGCTTTCCATGCGATTTTGTCCATCTAGGTGACAAAAGCACACTTTTTTTTCCTCTCTCGTTTCGCACACATACACGACTTTTGATCCTCTGACATTTTGAAATTCAACCCCCCACACCCACCCCACCCCACCATTTCGTGGCAGTTGGCACCATATTTCTTCTCTATATAAATCCTCAACCTTTTCTACCTCAAAAGAAAATACAGCATTTTGAGATCAACTTTCTTGAATTTCTTTCTTTTAAAGATTACTCCAATGGCCAAACAAAACCTAAAGATTTCTCAGTTCTGCGCTGCAATTCTGTTTATCTGCTTCTTCATTTGCCAACTTTCACCAGCCACTTGCAGAACCCTCAAGGGAGCCTTCCCAGGAGAAGACAACATCATGAATTCAGACAAGAACGTCGGACCGGACGTCCCGACCGCGAGCAACGATACAAAAGAGATAGAGAAAACGAGTACAGAATTTCATGCAACAAGGAAGATTGGAGAAGTTGCATATGGACCATTGCTTATGGCTATGCTTCCCAAAGGAAAAGTGCCATCCTCCGGACCGAGCAGAAAAATCAACAAAATCAACAATTAGCAAATTTAAGATAAGGGTTCGCTTGAATCCATGCATGTTTTGAGTATCTATTTGTTTATTCTTCATAAAGAAACGTAAATAATAGATGTTATGAGGATAATTAAGAACTGATCAAGTTTCTTGTTTAGTTCTTTGGAAAGAGCATGTTTGGCTTAGGAAAAAAGAAGAAGCAAAAGTACTTAAAATTAAATTTTATAAGCTTAGCCAACATATGTGAGATCATATATTTATAAGTCTCTCTCTCTCTCTCTCTCCGCCCCCCCCCCCCCCTCTAAATTAATGTATTACCAACATTTTTACGTGCTCACAATGCTCATGTTTGGTATAGATTAAAATTTCAATTTCAATTTAAGTCAACCCGATAATTAATTTATATCACATATTTCATGGATTCATAACTTTTCAATCATATATTTCATCAATTTTCATGAAAATCTACTAAAAATCTGATTTTAATACTTACCAAATAAGAGCTTACTCTATTACTCGAAGCCACGTTTCACCATGATCGGGTGGAACTTAATTTCAATTATGAGACTAGTCGGTGCAAGATGTTATTTATGGGACAAATTGAACTTGAAGTAAATTAATTTGAAGTGCGTGGATACGAGTTTCGTCTTAAAAATGATAGTTTCAAATTTGTTTTATTGTTTGACTTTCCTTTCGTAGTAACATGTTCTCTGTCTGATTGACTTATGTGTAGGCTAGAAATTTCATTTATAAATCCAATATGAAACGGCTCAATTTTTCTTGGATTTACATAATCTTGACTCAATATGTATAGAATCCTAGATTTTTATTTTTGTTAAGAGATAAAATTTCATATCGAATAAAGATGAAAACATAAACCAATTTATAAGAGTTTGAGTTACTCCAGATAATAAGCACATGTTTGAGTCACATTAAAATTTTCATTCTCATTGTTCTACTCATTTTTAACAACACATTCATCAATAAAATAATGTTTTGCATCACATCAATAAATTTCCTTCTTTTTCAACCACACATTTCTCATCAATCTACTATTCCAAAATATATTCTTCTAAAATAATGTGGCTCAAACACACCCTAAAGTTGACATTTTAAGATGAAACCCTAAATCTTAATATGGTATCATAGCCCGTTAAGTTTAAACGATCAATTTGGTCCGATTAACTCTTAAATTAATATTGGTCTGCTCAAACGAGCCACCTTCTTACTAGATCATATTAAGGAATAAAATTTCACATCGAATAAAGATGAATACATAAATCAATTTATAAGAGTTTAAGTTACTCCTCTTAATAAGTTTGACATTTAAGATGGAACTTCAAATCTTAACAATTTTCTTGTTGAGTTATATAATTTTCTAGTAGTATGAAAGTTTTAGCAAAAATTAAGAAAAAATAATTTCAAAATGTTGTCGGTTGTTCACGAAGTCAATGAAAGACATTTAATTTGAAACAGGAGTTACATATGCGTTTTCATTAGTCATATGAATATTAATTAATGATTTTTTCCTCACATTAATCTTTTAAATTCGTTGAAGTCAATGTTAGTAATCGCAAAGGACCGGTGCATATATATTTTGATATCTGTATATATATATATAAAAAATGTTCTTATTATTCGAAACTCTATTTAAGAATTATGAAACCCCTTCTCTCCTACTTTACTTCTCACAGTTGCATTTTATAGAGAAAATGTAAGTTCGTCCAAGGGAGTGTTTGATGCACATTTTTTAGAAAAAAATGCATTTTATAATGTGATGCGGTGAAAAATATGTGATTAAAAATAAGAAAAAAATTTAAATTTACGTGTAACATTATTTTATTTAAAAATGTGTGATTAAAAATGAATTTTGAGAAAAATATGGATCAAACGGGGAATAATATTTGTATATATATGAATGTAATACTTTTCTAAATATATTATGGAATAGTACGTTAATTTGTTATCCCTTTGTTTGAACGAGGAAAATATAACCTGGCCGGCAGTATTGACCAACCACAAACAAACAAACCATTTCTTATTATTTTTTTCTTTCTGGTCAAAGAATTAGATTTATATTGGCATTATGGGATCATGAAATTCAATTCTATAATTTAGTTAAAACGTATCAGTCATATTTGAGACGTAATATTCAATAAAACAAGGCGACATAATTTCATGAACGGTTGATTTCGTTCTTATAATTTAGTTGAAGCATATCAGTCATATTTAATACGTAATATTAAATAAAATAAGACAATATAATTTCGTGAACGACTGATTTCGGTTCTTATTCCAAAAGAATATCGAATCGAACTAAGAACTAATATGTGTGTGTACATATATATTGTAATTGAACCATCGATTTCATATGTAATAACGGAACCGAACCAAAATATTTTGTTTGATTACGGTTCCATAACCAAAATTTTTAAGTTATAAATGAAGATTAAATTAAATTAAAGTTCATCCATTCATAAATTAAAGTTCATAAGCTGATTTAACACAAATTCTATGTGCTCTTTTAATTTGATAACATAAAAGTAGGCTTGATTTGATATTACTGTACTTACAAGAGAATCAGTTATCAGTTGTAGATGTACTAAAGAAATAATCAGATGCGCGGAAAGAATCAGGCAAATGTTGGGTAAACATTTGTTTCAAAATTGTTGTACATTTCAAAATCCACTTTTGAATCATTGGTAAATAAAAGTAAATTATTGATGTGTATGCATGCGATTATTAAAATTGGACAATAATTATAATTATGTTTTTTCATATTATTTGTTATGTTTCGTCATTGAGACCCCCACATGAAGCTTGTAATAATCCAAAATTTTATAAATACTAGAGTATTACCAAAAATTCAATTTTCTTTACGTTAAAAACGAAAAACATACAAATAAAAATATAATTTCATTTTCAGCAATAAATATCAATTAAGCCCCTGTTTGGTACACATTATATTTTTCATTCTCATTTTTCTACTCATTTTCAACCACACATTCTTCAATAAAATAATATTTTCTATCACATCAATAACTTTTTCTTCTTTTTCAACCACACAATCTCCATCAATCTCCTATTTCAGAATACATTCTTCCAAAATAATATGGCACATGAATTCTGAAATTCTAAAAAAAATTAATATAATTAGTTAACTAATTAATAAACATGTCTTTGAACAAATAAACAATCTAATAAATTGGGAGATAATACAAAATTAATGTTTTTTTATTTTTTCAATTCCTCTTAGCAGGCCGCATCACCATTCCGCCATAGTTCCAATCAACACGAACTAACTTGTAAATTTTTTTAAAGAGTGAGTATTTAAAAATACCCAATAAGAAACGTGCAATTTTCATACACAATTATATAATAATAAAATAATAATTATTTCATACCACACTTTTTTTATGAAGTATATTGGTGACCAGGCAACACACACATCTGAAGTCATCTTAAATTCTTAAAGGATTTCATATTTCTTAATAAAGAACTCGAAGGTCCACTGACAATTCATGTCTAAATTACTGAATATAAAAATATAAGTAAATAAACCAATTGTACAAAAGTATCTCACCTTGATTTTGAAAGGATGAAAGAAAAAAATCTTGCCCATAAAAGTTCTCATATTATTTTTCTATATTTTTTCCTTTCTATCTCTCTCTTCATCATGACTCTCTTTATTTTTTGTGGTGAGATAATGAGAATTCCTACAATATTTATAATTGAAATTCTAAATTTAGTTTGTATACAACTAGAATGAAAACAATGTAATATAAGGAATTTGGATAAGAATTTATTTCAAATAATAGAATTATAATTACTATTAAATTTTTATCAAATTAAGATTACAATTAAACTATATTCAAATCACAAAAAAATTATCATTATCAAAATCAACATTTGTCTTCTCACGCGTGACTACAATAAAATTTTAAATCATAAACGGGTTTAATTAATTACAAATCATATAATTAAATTTTTCATTTTAAAATAGGACATATGGCCAACATGGACTTGGTTTCAAAAAAATGACATTTGAATTGTACTACACTATTGTTTTGATATTAAATAAAAATCATGTGTGGTAGGAAGTAAAAGAGGAAAAGAATTTTACTCAATCAATATTCCAAGCTCCCACCAACTCTATTAACCTATTATTCTTTTAAGCGGAATTAACTTGATGTTGAAGGCTTCTAATTAATTACGAGCTACAAAAAGAGTCCAATATCGATATACTTATTTTTCCTCTATCAAAATCTAATTATTTGATCAAAATAAAAAGAATTTAAAACATACTTTACTTTAATCCTTCAATTTTTAAATATATTAATATATATCATATAGAACAAATAAATTTTATTCTAGAATTTCGTCCTCGAAATTATTTCGTTTAGTTGAAAATTTTTGGATACTTGGCTGTGACTTACTTATAATAGTACATAACATGAAGGAAAAAACTTATAATCATACTAAAAGAATTACTTTTCATTTCATACCTTGGATCCATCTGAGAGTGGTCGAATAGTGAGTGTCGCGTGCCAAGAATTTTTCATATCATTACATGTTTTAAAATTTTACGAAATTGTCATTTAACTCATAAATCTCATAAAAATGTTTCATTTATTATACATATCTTCTTCTTCTTCTTCTTCTTCTTCTTCTTCTATACACCACTCTCGAAAATTAGAGTTAAACACATAAATATGTATGTCTAAAACATGGACAATAAGATAATAACAATTTAAACTTAAACTATCATTAATTCAAAATCCATAAAAAATATTATTATTTAAAATCAATTTGACATCAATTTAAAAGTATTATTTAAATCAATTTAAAACAAACATTTAACCAAAATAATAATAAAAAGTAAAAAGTAAAATTCATTTTGTAGCAGTGTCACTGCTCATGTTAATAGTGTCGTGCTCTGTCGGTACTGTTTACGTAAATAGTGCCAGATTGTTCACTTGAACAATTTTTTTCCTTGAATCTACATGAAAGTAGACATTTTCTCTAATACCAAATTATAATATCCCAAAATTTCATAAAAGTTGGAGTGTTACCAAAACTTCATTTTTCTTTACGTTAAAAGTGAAAACGATAGAAATAAAAATATAATTTTATTTCCAGCAATAAATATCGATTAAAACATGGAATCTCGATTTCTATATATATAAAAAAGAAATTAAATATAATCAATTAACTAATTAATAAACGCGTCTTTGAACAAAAAAACAATCTAATAAACTTGGAGATAAAAAATAATAATATTTTTATTTCTTCAATTCATCCGACAGTCCACATCACCATCCCGCCACAATTTTAATCGACCTGAATTAACTTGTAATTTTTTTTATAAAAGTAAGTATTTAAAAATATCCAATAAAATACGTGCAGTTTCCATACACAATTATATAACAATAAAATAAACAATTAATACAACTCTTCTCTTATGGAATATACTGATGACCAAGCGATACACCTATCTTAGATCATCTTAAATTCTTGAAGCTTAATAAAGAACTTTCACAGGCAATTTATGTATAAATTATTGAATATAAAAGTATAAGGAACAAACCACTTGCACAAAAGTATCTTACTTTAATTTAGAAAGGTTAAAAAGAATAAAACCTTGCACGTAAAAATTCTCCTATTATTTTTCTATACTTTTTCCTCTCTCTTTCTCTCTCTCTCTACACCGTGACTCACTTTATTTTCTATGGTGAAATAATGAGAATTTCTAGAGTATTTATAGTTGAAAATTTCAATTGAATTTGTATGCAATTAGAATTACAAAATGGCGTAATATAAGGAATTTGAATAACAATTGATTTCAAATAATAGAATTATGATTACTATTAAACTTTATCAAATTAAGATGACAATTAAACTCTATCCAAATCACAAAAATATTATCATTATCAAAATCAACAGTTTATCATCTCACACGTGGATACCATAAAAATTTAAATCATAAATCAAGTTTAATTAATTACCAATCATATAATTAAAATTTTCACTTTAAAATAGGACAAGTGGCCAACATGAACTTGGTTTCAAAAAATGACATTTAAATTGTACGACACTATTGTTTTCATATCAAATAAAAATCACAATGTAGTAGGAATTAAAAGAGAAAAATAATTTTACTCAATCAATATTGCAAGCCCCCACCAACTCTATTAACATATTATTCTTTTAATTAGAATTAACTTGATGTAATTTAATTCAAAATAACTTGTCTCGTGATGAAGACTTCTAATTAATTACGAGTTACAAAAAGAATCCAATATCGATTTCATCTATCAAAATCTAATTATTTGATCAAAATAAAAAAATTTAAAACATACTTTACTTTAATCCTTCAACTTTTCAATATATTAATATATAGCATATAGAACAAATAAATTTTATTCTATAAAATTTTCGAGGCGTTACAAAGCCTACATGACATCCCACGAGGAGTGCAACCTACCTACCGAAGCCTATGTTGCATCCCACATGGAATGCATAAGACCTATCAAAGCGGTTGCATGGAATGGACCAGTCGAAGCCGTTCTTGTCGAAGTGGTGATACTCAACAAGTTTAAATCTGAAACTCTACCACAACGAGTGACAACCTTTGATGATCTTGAATTCATGAAATCTTGTTCAAATGATTGGTGTGACCCCTATAATGAGTAATATGTTGAAATCTTATCAACGTAGATTGTAGGGTGGCTGTCCACTTTTTAAGAGCATTTAATGAGTCATAGGCTAGTTGAAATAAAATTGATACTTAGGATAAGATGCATTGGATAAGGAGATGAGGCCACGTGTCCCCTCATCCAATGTAAATCATTTCACACGTAACACTATAAATATTCTCTCATAGTGTTTTGGGGGTAATACAAATACATCTACTATAAGATATTATATTATTTCCTCTTTAGTTAAATCTTTTATTGATAAAGTTAGATATTTGATCTCGATTTTTAATTTAGTTTTTGTTGATCGTTCCCTATTGTGCAATTCCGCTCATATTATTTGCCGGCACCAAAACATATTTGTCTCATGATATAAAGTTTCTCCCACGTTCAAATTTGAAGTATCGTCAACTAGTAATCTATGCAAACATGATGGAATTAGCTTGTGTGGATACGAGTGAGTCCTATATCTGTTGTCCATGTCAATGGTACAAAAAATAAGGTTATTATTATTATTATTATTATTATTATTATTATTGTAACATGTAACATTTATTTTTAATTTCATAATAATAAGTAAATTACAAATATTTTGTAAGATATAATGTATGCAGTATAATTATTTAAATAGAAAATAAAAAATTGTTAAATCCAAAAATTTAATAAAATAAAAAATAAAAGCCTAATCCATGTAATAAAAATATATTCAAATAAAATTAAATATCTTTTATTCATCAAACTTGCCGCCCCAAGGTTTCTTAATTTCTCCATGTTCATAAAATAAGAAAATATCAAATAAATCTAAATTATCTTTACATAGAAGATGATTTATTGTTGAAATACTAATTAACCTAGGACATAAAAGGAATTACTTTATTTAGTTAGAATTAAAATTGATATTTTAATATGCATAAATGAAAAAAACTAAACGTAGAATCTGAGAAGTGTAATAAAATTAAGAATAAAAGAGAAATATAGAGAGTAAACAAAATGAAAAGTAAAGAGTCAAGACTCAAGTGTGTATTTTATTGAGACTCAGGACCCGTATTCATATGGTTCAAAATAAGAGTTACAATTAAAATAAAATACACTCTCTAAATTAGATAAGACTTATCTATACACGTTGATAAGACTATATAATCATGAATATTTATTTTATAGTTTTACAACACTCTCCCTTTGATGATTATTTGCACAATAACTATCTTATTAAAAAATTGTTTGGCAAAAAACTTGATGGGATAAAAATGTCAAATGAAAAAAGGGTACAAATAGTTTTGAGTAATAAAATGTTGCATCATGAAACATTGTCAAGAAAATCCAGTGAAACAAAATTTGATCGAAGGAAAAAGAATATTGCTACTCTCCTGATTCCAACAAGTAAAAATTCTTATATCAAGCTATTCATGTCTTGTATATCATTATCTTCAATATTGCAAAATTTTGGTGAAGTATGTTAGATGTCTTGTATGGTCTTCAAATAATATCGTCTTCGTACAAGGTATTTATTAATATGTGATGATTGTAGTGACATGATGATTAAGAAAATAGTTTTTGTTGATCTCTTATACATATAGAAGTATTATTTTGAAGGTATGTCTTATATGTAATGGACATTTATAATACAAAGAATATGCTTCATTAAAACATTATTAAAAAAACTCTGTAGAAAATAATCTTAATGAAGAAAAAGAGTGCATTACTCTTTTAGGTACACTGCAAAAATTGCATCATTAAAAACCTTGCTCTAAAGAAACAAAACTTTGGTCAAGGAAAAAAGTACAACGTACATTTACTTCACCTCATGATAATATCACTTGAATTATGCTTCAAGCATATTAAATGAATCAAGGATAATATTAAATATATATTAAATGGACTATAATCACATTTATTAAATGCATATCAAATTTCAAGTATTGTCAGACTAACAAGGTAGAGACTTGTGATTGCATCCACCACATGATAACTTATATATTTATACAAGTCTTCATAAAATTCATTAGTCGTATATTTCATATAACGATTTTATTTTTTCCATTTTTATTTCGTATAAGTATACACCTTTAAGTGGTCAAGCTGTAGATCCATAAATTTCAGGTTTCTCTAGTAAGTTCGATTTTACAAGGATCACGTCCGAAACTTCATGTTTCTCTAATAAATTCAATTTTAGTATGATCGCTTAATTTTATTTGTCCATTCATTACTTCGTTCACTATGTTTCGACGAATTTGTTTCAAATCTTTTCTATTCACAGTATGATGCATTACATCATGTGCATAGTGTTATCGACAACTTTTTATTTTATTTTCTTTTTCGATTATTTTTTTTCATAATGACACAACTTATTGAGATATCTCAAATTTCAATATATCAAGTACATGAAACTCTTCTAAGGTTTTATAATTTGTTATATCTAAATACTCATCAATGTTATATGCTTCATTAATGGGGCCATCTTTTTTAATTGCTCATTTTTTGTTTGAAGATTTTTATTTTAGAATCGAATATCATCAAGCTTCAAACTGTTATAAATTTATCAAATATAATATTAACTAATCATTTTTCAGGATGTTAATTCAAGTTGGAGCATTTAAAGTTGGTGCGTGAGATATTGTTGTTCTCTTCATTCAGTGAATGTACCTAAATAAATTATCTTTCGAACTTCTTATTCGAATTATCTTTTTGCGAGAATTTATATAATGATGCATTTGTATATTATTCCTAGTCTCTTAATTCCTCTCCCCTAATGCTGATAGATTTGTTTAATCAAATTGACAATCAACAAACTGCATTATAAAATATCACATATTGGGATAATAATTCTAACTACACATTTATTCTCAACATTCTTTATTTTTCATTGCAATGTAGTTGATCAATTTTACATATACTCTACTATAAAAATAAGTAGATGAAAAAATTAGATTCTTGCCATAAGTAAATTATAATAGGAAGAACTATAATGTGGGCGTGATGCGTTATAGCATTCCCTAAACAAAAATAGAAAGTATTTTGTTCTTAATTAAATTAATATGATGAGTTTAACAAGCAATAGTGTTAAACTATTTATTAACATCTACTAACACTTATCAAATGTAGAAATTTAAGATCATTGCTATTAACAATATACACCGTCTTAATTGTATAATCTGAAAATTATACTCATAATTTAAAATTTGAGTAATAATTTTGTAAATTTGAGATTGCGAACACCATATAATCATATAATATATGTATCAATTTTTTTAGATACAAATAATATTTAGATGGTTAACGTGGAGGGTGATGGGGCTCCATTTATCACCCTAATTAATTTCCAGAAGTATAGAAAATTCAATCATTGTTTTAGCTAGTGATGATCAATTTTCGATAAAAAGAACAAATATTATATAGGAATTTATTGTTGAAGAATCTTTTGGTTCTTCATTGAATGTTTGAATTTATTTTCGCATCATTACTGATCCAGTGATTGTCTAACTGGACATGTCATACAATATATAAGAGTTATTGAACTTCTAGTTCAAAACAATATTTATCAAAATGGTTACTAAACTTAAGTACAGTGTACCAATTAAGAAACACTATTACAAATTTTGTAGGTTTCTTTTTTATTCAGTGGAGAATAAATTACTAACAACAGTAAATTTATCCTTTCATATCACACAATATTGACTTTTTTGGAGTTTCAAAGTAATATTCTTTAGAAATATTGATATAAATAAATCATTGCTTCTTTAGAAGCAATTTAATTAAAATTACAAATCTCCAAGATGAATACAATATTTGCATTGGAATGTCTACATTGTAATTCTTAAAAAATAACCACATAATATTCTTCAGGAATATTAATAAATATAAAATTGTACTTCTTTCGGAGTAACACAATATTTTTTAAAAATATTGATTTGTATTAATTGATTCAAACAAACGAAGACCTTCGAGAACAAATATTGGACCGGGAAGAAAAAAGGGAAAAAGTCAAGTCTAAACAAATCCGGTCTCAAAAGCCACCCAATTATGATTTTCCAATATTCTTTTGAAATATTCAAATAAATCGTATTTCGTTCCAAAATAGCAATAATATCATGATTTTCTAGAGTAATAACATATTATTGTTTAGATGAATAAATACTGATTTACTCTTCAAGAATAAAAACATAATTTATGTTAGATTCTATATTATCATATTTACTTCAAGAGCAATATGTCAATAATTTTCTGAAATATTGAAAATTATAATTCATGTTTTTCACCATCATGTAATATTCTTTTGGTATATTAATTATAATATTTTGCAACTTCATAGATAATAATGAGTTATTATTTCGAAACATTAGCTATTCAGGAATCATATATCTGCTTCTTCAAGATCAATAATATTCTTCTAGAATATTGAAAATTATAATTTGTGTTTTTATCTAGAAATTGATTAATATTCTTCTGGAATATTAAAATTGTAATATCATGCTCTTCTAGAACAATTAATACTCTTTAAAATAAAAATATTATTGTGCTGCTTAAGGAGCAATAACAAACTATTATTTAAAAATATTAACTCTTCAAGAATATGTTTTATAGCAAAATATTAATTATTTGCAGAGTTGTGCTTCTTCAGGAGCAACAACATGATCAATATAAAGTTTATAAAAGAATAGCAAAACTATTTAATCACTTTGTAATAGGACGATAACAAATTATACACACACACATATATATCAATACCTTAAAATAATATTTAATCAATTTGTATACTCACATATTTTTTTCATACAAAGATAATAATCTACATATTAGTTTCATCACATAATCACAAGATAATGTTTACTTTAATTTAATATGCAATTAATAATATTATAAAATATTACTTTTAACTGCATAATGAGGTGTAAAAAAATTCAATAAAATATGCATCCTAACACTAATTAATTTTTCTACACAAACTCCTTGCAACTAAATTTTAATGGAGGAAATAAATTATTATGTTACAAAATATACAAGAAATTTCTGTCATAATATTCAAGTAAACGACAGACATGGGGAATTTTAAAAATTGGGTGCAAGATGTGAAATATTATAATAAAGTGTAGAATTGAGAATTTGGGTGCAGAGATGTGTAATATTTAAAATAAAATCACAGTTTGAAATTGGGTACAAACTTTGGTACAAGGAGTATCGATCACTAATAATTTATTTTTTAAGAAAAAATAGTAATTAGATAAAAAGCGTTAGTGTTGATAATGTGTTATAAAAATTAAAGGAATGAATGAGAAATATAGAGAATAAATAGAGAAGTAGAGAGTCAAATCTCAAGTGCGTCTTTTATTGAGAATCAAGACCTATATATATATATGGTTCAAAATAAGATTTACAATTAGAATGAAATCGACTATTTAAACTAGATAAGACTTATCTATGTATGTTGATAAGATTACATAATCATTAATATTTATCTTATGTTTTCACAATAAGAAGCTATTATTTTGCTGCTTCTAAAAATATGTAGTTAGATGGTACAAATTCTTCCATAATAATTTTTGTACTTGAAATCTACCAAATGTCTAAAAGTTCTATTTTTTACAACCATAAGTTGACCTCTGAAATGAATTGCAAATGGTCGTAGACACCCAAATCCTACATGCAGCATTTTCTTTATGACTCAAGTGTCTAAATTTCGCCCGACTAATCCGGATGCGGTCACAGTTTATACACACTTGGGTCGAACATTCAGCGATTCTCCTCCATGTGGACGTCTGCCTTCCAACATAAATGTTGCCTTCTAACTGCCACAAAGATTCGAACCTTCGATACTTCGTAGAGAACCCCCTGTTTTACCACGAGTCATGCCCGTCGGGGCAAAAGGTGAATTAGTTTAAAAATCCACATGCTGCATTTTTACTTGGATGTGAGGTAGTTGTTGGCCGTAGTGTTGTAGGTTTCTATCGTGGGAAGAATTAGATCTAGGGCTTGACTTTGAAGTTTTGGGATAAGATAAATGACGTTTGCCCTTTCAAGATTAAGTTAAATTGGAATTTCTGGAGGGTAATTTTTAATAATAATAATAAAAGAAATTGAGTAAGGTCAGATTTCATTCTTGGTTTCAGTTCTTCAGTTCTTAGAAGAACTGAAACCATTAAAACTTTTCATAGATTGCCTCGGTATGTGAATTATATTTGGAATTCAACTTAAATCATAAGGATAAATTTATTCCCTTATATAAAAATGGTCATACGAGAATCGAAGTGTAGACAAGTACAGTAGTTATGTTTTGGAGTGCTTAGTTTTATTATAAATCACTCTAAAAATTGTCAAGTTAATTAAATGAGCACGTACTAAATTCTACTCATGATTACTACTTGCTCAATGAAAATTAAATGGTTACCGGATACTCAATGAATCATTTATTAATTTACACAATGCTCACCACAGCCAACTCCTTCTGTATAGCTCGACAAATATTTTCATGTGGTGGATGAAAAAATGATGTGGCAACATGATGATAGTAGAGGACACGGAGGATAAAAACGCATTGTGTTGATTAATAATTTTTAGTCCATTTAACAGAAATTTTTTTTTTTAGCTTCTCCATTTGAAACAAACGGCTAACTCCAATTCAATTGCAGAAGACAAAATCAAAAATCCCAAATTGAAACTTAACCCTAGGAATGACATATTCTTCAATTTAGAAAGGAAAACTTTTTAATTCTTCAACTCTGAGAGTGGAAATATTTGTCCAGCTGTTCATATGGATTGACTATAGTGAGCATTGGATAATTAATGAATAATTCGGTGATATTAGAATTGGGCGATGACCCAAATTCTTGTTTAGTATTTGATTGAAAAACTATTAAAGAAGTATTGGGAGTTGAAAGTAAACTTGAAGATGTCATGAAAGAGTCCAAGATAGATTAGAAGAGGTTTTACACAAACGGCCGCTCGATGAACGCCCGGGGAATGCTCGAGCACTTAGAACATGGACCCTAGTACTCACTTGGCGCCGGCTACTCCTCGAGTGGAGGTGTTACCATTCGAGTGGCGGTGAAGTCCGGTAGTTTTTGACTCCTATTTCATCCCAAATATTCAATTATTGGTTTTATTCATTGTAATGAGATTTCACCTTATATTAAACTTTTCATTGTATTAATTCTTCTAATATGTTAAAGATTGTTGTATTATAAATATATAGTATATTAAACATATTTGATAGAACATAACAAAGAGAGGATCCAAATTAATAGAAAAGGACTCGCTCAGAGATACCTTGGATAGAGTCTCGTGAGATCTAGTCTAACTTATTATAATTCCTTTAATTATTGTGAATTCTCCCCATCTTCCTGTGATTTTTCTCATCTTGGATTTTTACGTAAATCTTGTGTTCTTGTTGTTTGGTTTCATATTTCCATATTATCTTGTTATTCTCTATGGTGTTAGAGCGAGTTGATCTTCCGTAATGGCAATAAATGAAACTTGAAATTTTACTTTTGGATCGCAACACTAGATTTTCTTTATAGCATTTTAAGATGAGAGCGGTTGTCGCCCAATTGGATTTGGATGATACTGTGTTGGGTTGGATAAGATGCCCTTAACTTTGACACTGGAGAAAAAATTAATGTAAGGATTGGAAGGTACTATAACAGATAAATCTTTATCTTTCTAATAATATTCTTCAAGACATTCTAAAAGAGAAAGTGTTGCTGCATTATGGTTGAAGTTGGAGCAGTTATGCATGATTCAAAGTCTAACTAGCAAACTGCATTTGAAACAACATTTATATTTTTATCGCATGACAGAAGGTGATTTTAGGAAGATCATCTATTTGTATTCAAGAAAATCGTTGTTGATTTGGAGACCATGGAGGTTAAGTACAATGAACAGGACCTAGGGTTGATTTTGTTATGTTCATTCTCCACTTCATATATAATATTCAGGGACACCATTTTGTGCAGTCGAGATACTCTCACCATTGATGAAGTTTATGATGCACTTTATTCTAAGAATAAAATGAATCAGCTAGTCATTATATCGGAGGCCCAGAGAGTTGGACTTTTTGTTCGTGAGAGAAATTTGGGTGGTCATGGAAAAGACAGGTTTAAGTCTAATAATATTAATATAGTATGTTATTATTACAAGAAAAAGAGGCACATGATGCTACAAGTGGCAGAATATGGATAAGTTTATGGCTATAAATCAGAAGGGATAACAACTCATAGATTCATGAGAAGCTAGTGTTGTAAATGAAGAAAGCTGCAGTGATGTCCTTGTGATTTCTAAAGACAATTCCAAGCTCCTAATCGGGATTAATTTTTAACATGTGAAATAGTTTTTAAAGGTGTTGTGATAACAGAAATAATTCACCTTTTAAGATAGCTAGCATTGGTAAGGTCAGAATTAAGATATTTGATGGGACGTCAGGATACTAGGTGAGGTGAGACACGTTCTAGATTTAAAGAAAAATATTATATTTTTGAGTATTCTTAATTCAAAAAGTTATAAATATATCGATGAAGGTGGAGTTCTGAAAATTTATCAAAGGTACTAGAGTTGTGATAAAAGGGCAAAGGAGGTCCTAGTTATATGTATTGGAATGTTTGACGATCACGTTTGATGCAATGTCACTAAATTGAAGATTAGGCCTCAATAAAGGCTGATTTGGTTGCTTATGGTATGATAACCATTGACTCAGGTGGAGTTGATTGTGATAGGGTTTCTCGTGGTGATAATTCAAATAAAATTGGTATTGAAGAACCTGCCACTAGCTCGGTGGAGTTAGTTGTGTTCGTGTTGCTCGTGGGGATAATTCGAGCAAATTTGGTAACTTAGATGGAGTTATTTGTGAGCTTGATGATTTTGTTATTCATGATGATAATTTGAGCAATTTTGGTGCCTAAGGTAATTTTGCAATGCTTGTATTAAGTTCACAGTTGTTGAGTTTGTCCTAGTTAGTCTTTTTGGAAGATGTGGAATAAATTGTGTAGAATGTTCTGTTTGGAGAATTTTTGGAGTTCGTTGAAGAGACAAGTTTTATTCCTTCTAGTGAAATTCGTGTTAAAATGGATGGAGTTTGTTAGAATTGAGTTGTGACCTAATTCTTGTTGAGTATTTAATTGAAAATACTGTTGGAGGAGTATTGAGAGATGGTAGTACACTTGAAGATGTTTTAAAGAAGTCCAAGATGAACTGGAGAGGTTTTACTCGAGATAGCAGCTCGTTAAACACCCAAGGAATGCTCGAGCTCTCAGAACAAGGACCCTGTCGCTCACTTGGCATAGCTGCCACTCGAGTGGCGATATTACCGCTCAAGCTCCGTGAAGATGCTGCTTGAGTAGCGATGAAGTTCAGGCAGCACACTAATTCCGGATTTTGGTTATTTTTTACTCCTATTTTATCCCCAAATATTTCATTATTCGTTTTTCCCATAGTTTAGAAACTTCACCTTATATTAAACTCTTCATTATATTAATTTTTCTGGTATGTTGGGGATTGTTGTATTATAAATATGTGGTGTATGACATATTTGATAGAATATAACAAAGAGAGAATACAGGTTAATGGGGAGAAACTCACGGATAGAGACAATCAGAGATAGTCTTGTGAAATCCAGTCTAACATATTGTAATTCCTTTGTTATAGTGAATTCTTCTCATCTGCTTGTAGTTTTTTCCATCTTGGATTTTTACATAAATCTTGTGTTCTTATTGTTTGACTTCATATTGTCATATTATCTCATTATTAGCTAACAATTGAACAATGGGTAACCATTTAGTATTCAGTTAGCAAATAGTAATAATGGATAAAGTTCAGTAGGCAATCATTTATTAGTATATTGATAAATCAAACTTTAATCAAGCGAGTAACATAGTAAGTTTACACATTCCTTTGTTTTATTAATTGAAAAGACGAGTCACATAATTAACAACTCCATGACTCGATAGCAACGTAGTGTGGAAGCAATTGGAGATTTGGCCCAAAAAAATGTCCAAGAGTAAGTCATTAAAAACTTATTCCAACTAAAATTAGTCCTCTATGATAAGGAAAGTAATTTAAAATGGATTTCATTATTGTCTAAATTTAATTAATTGTATTGTTGTGTGATTATATGTCACAACTAATATCTAGAATAGTTTAGATTAGATTTTCGTTTATCATTTTTTTCAATATCACTTGTATAAATTGTCATCAAAGATCAATGAAAAGAACACAATACCTTTTCAATTCTATTTACTCCTTATGGTATCAGAACTTTCACTCCAATGTCGTGCAACACCAAATCGTGAGCCTCTTTCCTAAGCCGCTATTTGGTACGGTACACATTAAAAGCCAAGAATGCATTTTTTTATGTGATGTGGGAATATGTGGTTGAAAAAGAAGGAAAATTTATTGATGTGATGTAAATATTATTTTATTGAAGAATGTGTGGTTAAAATTGAGTAGAAGAATGAAAATAAAAAAAATAATGTGGTCCAAACAGGGGCTAAATCACTTCTTCCTAAGTCATCAATCTCATACGCATATGTTACTCACCACTGCAATCTCTACAAAATAAACATATATCCCATATACCACACTTTCCATCTTCACGTCAATTCACTCATGGCCACCAATGGTCTCATAATAACAACATATTCCAACACCACCATTTTTAACAATAATGAGCCTCAACAAACAATATCTCCATCAATGTCTTTGCACAAGTCCCGCTAAAACTCACTACTTACAAGTACATCTCGCCACAATTCCAATTCCACCCTCTTCTAGTTGGCTATGACCTCATGATTTCATGGACGGATCAAAATCCTGCCCACCACCTACCATTCGTACCATCAACACAAAGATTTTCGATCGAGAA
Organism: Fraxinus cuspidata; assembly: GCA_903798385.1. Taxonomy (NCBI): domain Eukaryota; kingdom Viridiplantae; phylum Streptophyta; class Magnoliopsida; order Lamiales; family Oleaceae; genus Fraxinus; species Fraxinus cuspidata. The sequence goes on along the minus strand of CAIGRP010063463.1, from coordinate 1,335 downwards.
TATACATATTTGAGCATGTAGGATCACCTAATTCTCAACCTCATTGGTTCCATCTCTTCCACTATAATACCTTTTATTGCTTGTGCCACCAGTACTTCTCGGGAAGCTTGAAACATCACTGCCTCCACCAATGCGAAACTATCTCATGGCCATATTATTTAGGTTAAAGACCATCTCAGAAACCCTTAATAAGATACTTAAAGTGTTACTAAATTTTACAGGGTAAAGGGTCGTATGGATTAACTTGTGCTTCTTGGTGTACCCATGGATAGAGAAGAAGATCTCATCTTGAAAATATTCTTTATGTCCTTGGCGATAAAATTTCTTGTCTCTATGGTTCATATCTGTGAGACACCTATCTCCTTTGAAGAACTTCATGAGAAACTCACCGCCTTTGAAGCCCTTCAACATTACAGGAATCAAATACAATCATTGTTCTTGATAATGCCAACCCGACCAACAAAAATTCAAGACGACTCAACAACTTCAGAATTGATCCCTACCATCCTCTAGGAACCAACACTGGTTGCCACTACAATTAAAGTAGTCATCCAAACACACCAACTCGTGTTATAATTTTGTGTTCAACTTATAATGATGAGTATATTGGAATGATAATACATCCATATGGGTGTGGAAAACAAGTTTAGAAATACAGAAAATGAAACGAGAAGAAAAATTTAGCTTGCCGCGAGTGCCCAACCTCATTTTCAATGACTCGAGGCCAAAACCTTGGCCAGGCGATCACTTGATTTTGTACATTAAAAGAGATTTATCAAAGTATCTTTATATATTTAAACATCATTTGTGTTCTACAAGTTTTGGAAGTAAAACACTGGTGCTTAAGTGTTTTATTCTTTAAGGCTTGATCAATCTTACAAATCATCTGTCAAGAGTCCCTTTAAAGACCAAAAGATATCTTAGATGGGGTAAATATCGTTTGACGACAATTATTTCGTGTTTGAGCCTTTCTACTTATTTTGGCATTCTTGATTCTTCTTTTTTTTCTCTTCTCCACTCTCTTTGAAGGATAATTTTCTAACAATCTCAAACGATATTTATTGAGAACAAAACTACAATGGCCACAATCAAACTCATGAATCAAGACTTTGATCGCTTGGATCTATTCGACGAAAAAAGTTTCACTCGATGGCAAGATAAGTTGAAGTTCTTTCTCACGGTGTTGATTATTTTCTACATCCTTGATCCGAAGTTGGCACCACTACCGAACCAACAAATGGAGATATCAATGTCATAAGAGCCGAAAGGCAAAAGCATCAAGATAGATGAATTGATTTGTCGTGGTCATATATTCAATGCATTATCCGATCGATT
>CAIGRP010063435.1:0-39231 GCA_903798385.1 Fraxinus cuspidata | reverse complement strand
AAAAAATCTTCGTTTTGCCCGTGTCTGCGCACCGTGTCTCTGTTCAGAACGGAGATTTTTTTTTCTACCAATATATACATAATCTTTTATCAATTGCAAGATTAATTTCTTGCAGCAAGGAATTCACTACCTAACCAAGAGCAAAAAATCTAATCCACAGATTGTATGTTTCCAACAAAAAATGCAAATGTTACAATTAAACCTCTCACAACTCACAATACTAAATCTGTAAATCATTAATCAATCTGTAAAAATATACTAAAANTGTATGTTTCCAACAAAAAATGCAAATGTTACAATTAAACCTCTCACAACTCACAATACTAAATCTGTAAATCATTAATCAATCTGTAAAAATATACTAAAAGCTCAACAACAACAAGAGAGAGAAGAAAAGGCTCACAGAGTGGATTAACACAGAGAGAAGCATTAGTAGTATCACTATAAAATCTGAGTCATACGGTTGATTGTCTACTTAAGGTGACTCCATCACTAGTGGCGGCTGTGACGACATAGGCAACAGCGGCTGATTTACGCTGCCAACAAATCGTGTTTGGAGCCATTTCATTTGGAAGGGAGCGAGGGGAAGAGAGCGAGGGTGTAGATGATTTATTGCTTAAAACGAGAGTAGTTATGTCAACTTAAACTTTCTCCAAACGATGTCGTAGTGGTTGACGAGAATTGCTACACGTGTCCAGCCAAAAGTTAGACTCTTTTATATTGTAGTGAAATGTCAGATGTGGATTTGATAATTTTGACAAAGTCCGTTTGTCTTTTACCTTGCTAAGAAGTAAAATTTTGTAGCAAAAAACGGTAAAGACAAACTGAATATGATATAAAGAACAAATAAAAAAATTGTTTAATTCGCTATGGAACTTTTTGAGGGAAAAAAGAATCACCCTAAAGAAGTGGAAATTACATACAACCGGAATTTTAGAAATCACAATTTAAAAAACAGATTTAAAGTTTATTTATACAAAAATCATATCTTAAATTAAACTTTTAATATTAATAATAATATTATAAAATTAATTAATCTACCCTACACAATTTCAATCACAAAAGCTAATTAGATCCCTATCTTCTTTCTCTCTCTAAATCTTTTCTCTCTCTTTTTTCTCCTCTCTCACCCTCTCTATCCTCTCGTCCGATTCGTTCTGGAGAAATCAAAATCAGAAAATGGAGGCAGCATTGGGTCTATTGTGTGTAGTTTGTCTCCATACCCATCTCATTCTCTCATTTATCTCTCTATTTGCTGCACGAAACTTTCGGGCGATGCATGGTTGCTGCGAAGTCGTGACTACATCGCGGTTAGGTTGTGGTGGTTCTGGTGCTCGTGGTGGTGGTGTTTGGGTGGTTATGGCTTTGTTGGATCCAATGGTGGCAGAGGTTATGTTGGATACGGTGGTGGTTGTGGTTTTGTTGGTGGCGGTGGATCTTGGTGGTGGTTATGTTGGCCAAGGTTTGCCCGCCATGGCCGAGATCTGCGGCTCCACGATTTAATGTGGTTTTTGGGTGTGTTTTTAGTTGGTGGTGGATGTGGGCTGTGGTGCTCATGGTGGTGGTGTTTGGGTGGCGGTAGCTTTGTTGGATTCAATAGTGGCGGAGGTTCCAGTCAATAGAGCTGATTGTCGCGACCATTGAAAAAATTAGGTTTTTCGTTTCTTTCTTTTTCTGATTTTGTGGTGGTCAGAGTTGGAGGTTAAGTTGTAGTGTATTGAAAGTGTAAATGGCAGTGGCGGGTTTGAATATTTTGTTGGTGGCTGTGGTATGGTGTGGAAGAGATGCTGAATTTCAAATTGTGAGGCGGTGTTGGTGATAGCGGTAAGGTAGTGGTAGTGGTAGTTGTGATGTTGGTTACGATGGTGGCGGTAGTGGAGGTGGTGTGGTGATTGTGGGTAGGATGGCGGGTGACCAATTATTTTGTTAATTGGATTTTTTGTGACCAATGTGACCAATAAATAATATGTGATCTAAGTTTGAGGCATGGCTTATAAAATTTGTGATTTATGACGAATAAATAAATTGTGATCGATAATTTTTTTTGGATTTGTGCCCTATAAATAATTTGTAACCTATAATTTTTTTGAATATTAACCGTAAAATAATTTGTGATCAATAATTTGATAATGTGCGACCTAAAAATAATTTGTGACCAATCAATTTGATATTTTGTGACTATGAAATAAGTTCAGATCATAAAATTTATGATTTGTGACAAAAAAAAATAAGATGTGACCAATTAAATTATTTAATTTGTGATTGAGAAATAAATTGACTTGTAAAATTTGTTGTTTGTGTCTTTATAATTGTGACTAATACATAAATGTGACCATAAATTATATAATATTGTGAGCCTAATATATTTAATTAATAAAATATTTTTAATTAATTATTTTATAAATAAATTTTAAATTAATAACTAATTTTTGAAAGAGTGTACTTTATTTCTTAAATTTGAAATAGGTCATACTTAAGGTCTTACTAATGAAATTTTCCCTTTAAAGAATGAATTCACTTGAATTGGATTAATAGCAAAAACTCCCTAAAAACGTTTCAAATTGCGATATATTCCCCTACTTATTCAAAATGGCAGAAAACCCTCTATTTGAAACATTTTGTACAAAAAACCTCCCATCGTCCAATTTTGTTAATTTTACCGTTAAAAACAGTAAAAATTGCAAAAATTAAAAAGGAATAATTACAATTGTGATCCTATTTTTCTTTATAAATTACACCAAAATTTTTTATTTGTACCATCCATATTCCTAAACCTTAAAACTTATCTTCCACCCCCACCACAACCACATCGCACCCGAAACCAAATAAAAAACTTACAAAATTCTTCCTCAATTTCTATTCCTCTCTCAAACACCCCTCATATCACATATGTCCAACTCAACCCAAAATCAATTGTTTCTTCACTTTTCAATCTAAACCCCCTCCTCTATCAAAGATTTGAACAATACCCACCAAGAATTGAATTTCGGAATGCTCAAATCTTATGATTTAGCTATGGTATCAAAAGAAACTTGTCAAAAAGGGAAAATGAAATATATGAAAAATCGTAATGTATGCATTGTGTGTACAATCTAAACTATTTAAATCTTCTGAATTTGGTGTTCCTATATTATTCGTGAAGGCAGAAGAATACCCTCTCCTATGAGTAGAAATCGATGGTTTTGGTATATGAAGCTCTGATCTTGGTGTTTCTGTAGAAGAATCAAATATTTAGCCTTTTAAGGCCTCTGCCTTATTGGGATCTTCAACTAAAAGTTTGTCATCTGAATTTTCGTGCTCGTTCATGAACTTTTGATCTTCAAGGTTGAAGATGAAATGTTTCTTTAAATTATTGTCCTCATGTTCCTCATTCACGAACGTCCCATTCTTATCCTTACCCTCAATCTTCGAATATATTCTAAGGCCTTCGTGTTCTCGGGTGAGAAAATTCAAGGCTTCATCCCTTTCAGAAAGACAATCTTTGAGTTGGGAATTTTCATCTCTAGCAATGTCTGCAGCTGCTTTTGCAGCATTGGCTTCATTAATAGCCTGCTTAAGTATATCCCTCAATTTGTTAGTTTCGTTCCGTACTGATTGCTCTATATCCTCGGGTACCTTGAGGGACTTGGCAAGTCTAGCACTCTCACGCTGTGCAAACCCCATTTCCTTCTCGTTCGAAGCCAAAATCGACTCATGAGCTTCTGATCTCAATCTATCTGCAGTATTCTTGTATAATTCTGCTTCTTGTTTAAGGTGTGTATATACATCTCTCACTCTCTTTCTTTCTCTGCCCCCCTATATCCTCCTCTTCTTTGAGAAGTTGATTTTGGGTTGGGTTGGACACGGGCAATGAAAGGGGTTTGAGAGAGGAGTAGAAATTTGAGAAGAATTGTGTAGGTTTTTCGTTTAGTTTGGGGTGTGATGTGGTGGGGGGGGGGGGGTGAGAGTGGGGTTGAAGATAAGTTTTAAAGGCTCGAGAATATTGGTGGTTCAAATAAAAGATTATGGTGTAATTTGTAAAAAATAAAACTAAAAAAGTTTAGGATCACAACTGTAATTATTTCTTTTTTAATTATTGCAATTTTTACTGTTTTTAACGGTAAAATTAACGGAATTGGACGATAGGGGTTTTCGCATAAAATGTTTCAAATAGTGGGATTTTCTGCGATTTCTAATAGGTAGGGGATATATCGCAATTTGAAACCTTTTTTTTTTTTTGGAGGGGTGGGGGTTGTTATGCTATTAATCACACTTGAGTTTTATCAAATGAAATAACAACTATAAAGAATTTTGCATTAGAAAATAATGTTACGCCTTGCCTACATAGCTATTATCATTCGGAGACTGTAAATTAACATCTCACTGTCTTGTCGACAATTACTTTTCGAGTCATGGGAGGGGTTGTCTAGAGGTATCGTCAACAAAAGCCTTTAAGCAGTGACGAATAAAAATATTTTAAATTAAGAGGCACAATTAAACTTGTAAAAATGCAGTGAGGAATATTAAATTCGAAAATTTACATCCAAAAAGTGATACTCCATGTGAATTTTACATTCGAAAATTTACATGCGGTATGACCTTTCGGATGTAAGGTTTCGAAAATTTTTGATGTAATGCCTAATGTAAAATTTTCGAATATAATGATATACATTATATTGAGAAAATTTTGTGCAAAAATAATAGACATTGGTGAAATTATTGAAATATTTTAAAGAAAATATATGCTTTTTTAAGATATACGTTCGACGCACCTTTAACTATTTTCAATATTCGCTTGGACTATTCGATGTGTATGATGTAGTTCTCGAAAAGAACTTTGAGATGACATAGACGATTTGTGAATTTAATTAGTGTACGATTGTTGGAGAATTTTTAAAATTGACATGTTATTGATATTCACGAAATACTAGTTTGGAATGACTTATTTTGACGAGCTGAAATATTTCCTACAATTGGTCGTTTCGCGTGCCGTTAATGACGTGGAAAACTGGCAATGAGCATTTTAAAATAGTATTAAAAATGCAATATTTTGACTTTGTTTGACATCCCGTACTGACTCTCAAATAAATGTCAAAAAGTTGGGAAGGTCACGTGACCCTCCATGCCACCCCTTAGTCCACTAGTGCTTCCAAGGCGATCTAACTTCCTGCAGAAGCACTCATTCTTGTTCCCGAGGGATAGCAAGAGCCATAACCCTTAGATACGGAAGAGGGCTTTAAATATCTAAGGCGATTGTGAGCTGGTGCCAAGCTAGTTGTATTTTGATAGCATGGAGTCTCGTGAAATGCGATTAATAGGACGTCTTCTGCATTGGCAATTGAGAGTCAAACCCCTTCTTTTCTACCTAGGATAACGTGTGGGATTGCAAACCTATTGATAGCTGTAAGCAATATTGAGATGTTATTGAGGGCCTATTTGAGCCTCATTCTTTGTGTTGATTGCATTTTGAAATGGTGAATTAATAAAAAATGTGTGGTTAAAAATGGAGAGAATGTTTTTGGGTTATCTGTAATATTTTTTTTATTGAAAAAAGTGTGGTGGAAAGGAATAAAAGGAAAAAATATATTTTGAAAAAAATGGGAATTAAAAAAATCTAAGCTTAACTCGTGAGCCAAAAGGATGCTGTCACTTGTCAAATATCTAGTGAGCACTACTTTCCTTTTGCTTGTAAACACTCATGCTTATTGTCATTTGAAGGGAATTACAATTTTGATAATTTTTTCTTCACAATACAATTTTGAACCCCATATTTTCTTCTCCTCTTAATATCGCTCTCGAACTCTAACATATTTTCCATTGTACTTTTCACTAACTTAAGTGTCAAAGTGCATACGATCATAGACTCCCCCGCCCTTTTCTATGTTTGGAGATGCTCTGATCTAGCGTGTCTAATGCACATATTCCAAATGCACGAGTGACATACGCTTGAAGAGGAGTGGGGACGGAATCTATTCACGCGTTGAGTCCCAATAAAATTCGGAGGTCAACAAATATAAAATAATGGCATGCCATTTTCTATTTCTCGATCCTCATGTGCCCATAGTCAAATAAGTGAAGTCGAGCCTCTCCCTAGAGATGCATGTTATGACTTAGATAAAAGTCTTAAAGTATGCTTTTGAGATTTGTGCTTCTACAAAGCGTTACCGAAAATTGTTGTCGACTGATAGTGATGAATAAAAATTAAAACATGATAGGTAGCTAACCTAATAACAAGAAATTGGTCTTCACCTACTATTGGTCCCTCTCCATGAAGAAATGAAGATGGAGCCCATTGTCTAATTTTCTTAGGTTTTCCAGTTGCCCACTTATGGAGGTACATATCATTTTCAAAGATACAACCTCAATTTGCGAGCTCCATAAAGAATTTTCATAAAATTTCCAATGAAGTGGGACAATATATGTAGCATTTACAATGGTGGCTATTCTTAGAGTTGTCATTGCTTCTTCTATACATTTGAATACAGGACGGCATCCAATTAATTAGGATGATGCTACATCTACAATGAGCTAGTTATTAACGAGGATTTCAATGATAGCTACATACAAATATAGTCGCGCAGTCTCTCAAAATCATATTTTACCTCTTTTTATATGTCGAAACCTTCATTTATACTCTCAGTTCTCTCTCATAACCTCTTCATATGCTATCCTTTGGTAATGTTGGTTTTCTTATTTTATTTTATGTTCTTTTTTTACTTGTCATGAACGCCATTTCTTTTGTCACTAGACTAATTACTTGCGATGACTCTAAAGATACAGTTGAATTTTAATAGACTCGTTAGATGTCACTTCGAGAAATAGTAACATTTTTATTAATTTTCAGACAATTGCATTAAGTGTAAGATTGCAGATATTATATGAAATGATGAAAGTAACTAAAGTTTAACATCTTTAAATAATGAAATTGATTAGGAAAAAGTTAAACGTCCATGTGTAGTATTATTTTATTAAGGGGATGTGTAATTGAAAAAAAAAAAAATGGGGCCAAGCATGGACTACATATTTTGATGTTAATAAATGAGCCCCCATGTCCATGCTTACTTTCACATCCTTTGAATAAATAATGAAAGATCAATTATATGTAATGGTTGATACTTCTATACTTTTTATTTACATTTGGAATTTTTTATGAATGTCATATTTTATGACTTCTTACAATCTTTTTGCTCTAAAATGTAGCATTCAACATCTCTACAACAACTTAAATTACTCCAAGGCTCGTATACAACATTATGGACTTTGGTTGTTTTGCATACATGCTTCAACATTTCAAAATAATACGGTTTTAGTAGAAATGGTTAGAAAAGGGAGTGGTGGATCGAAATATAAACAATTGTGATTATTAAATAATAATCTAGCTACTTTCAATCTTTTTGTTTAACAATAGATTAATTTATGTTTGAAATACAATTTATAAAGTAATTTATAAATTAAATCAAAATTAATCATTAATTTCTACTATCTATTTATAAATATTACTCTATTATTATTCATTAAGCCATGTTTAGTACACACTATTTTTTTTCATTCTCATTTTTTTACTCATTTTTAACCACATATTCTTCAATAAAATAATATTTTCTATTACATCAATAACTTTTCTTTTTTCACTATACATTCTCGTCAATTTATTATTTCAGAATACATTCTTCTAAAATAATGTGGTCTGCGAAACCAATTGATTGGAAAAATACATGTCAATCCTGGTCTCGCGCTCCTAGTATCTTTCACTATTTTGAATCTCTGCTGTCCTTTCATTACTTCACATCTAAATAGAGAAACATATTCCCTCTAGAAAGAGTGAAAAATCCTAAGACAAGAGAGTAAATTTCGGGTCATTTCTTGCAATGGCGTTCATATCTTTCCTTGGAAGAGTTGTCTTCGTATCTGTCTTCGTCCTCTCTGCGTACCAAGAGTAAGAGCAAATTCTACGAGTTGGATCTGCAGTTTTTTTTTTTTTTGTTACATTTACTGTAATTAATTATGTAGAAGTATATATTTATGATTCTTGTGCAGTTTTCTTGAAATGTGGAGAAAAAAAAATGTGGGATTTGATTTAGTTTCTGCTTTTTAAGTTGAGATTTGAAATGTGCTATTGTGTACATTGGATCTGATGTTTTCTTGAAAGATCTTGCTATAAACCCCAAAAAATTATTGTTAGCTTTTCCATTTTAAGTTCAAGTTTCCTCAATTCTGCTTTTACTCCTTTTTTTTTTTTTTTGAGTAATTTATTTGCTCTGATTAAAAACAAAACCTCTGAAATAAAAACACGATCTTTGCCAAATTTTCGTGAATCAATTGTACCATTTGTTTAATATACAGTCAATTTTTTCATCCAATCTTTTCCTTATGTAACACTCATGTACCATTTTTATGTACAAGTTGCATAATACATTTCTTTAGGAAAGGAAAATTTGTGGTGTTTCCGGCTACTGATATTAGTTTAGTTATTTCGAATCTTTAATGAATTAAGATTGTTGTGAAATCCAACTTCAAGTTGATTTATGTACTTGAAGTTAGGTTCGTTCTAGTACACAAGGTCTCGACATAATGTATAGGGATATAAAACGAAAACTGCAGCCTCGGTTCCTAACTTTGGGGTTATTGGCACTTGGATTTCAGATCATTTTTTGAGCATTTGGGTCTCCAAGCTTCAAATTGTTTAGCAAAGGGGATTTGGATGGCTGTTAAAAATAGGCACAAATTGATTGGTTAACGAATATTTCTTTTGGTTCTCGAGCTGGCAATTGTTGAATAGTGTAATAAATATGGCAAGTTCGAATATTTTGATGTTCATGGAATCGTCATAACACGTCTGAATTTGAAGGTGATATGTTAACATTGGGGATTGCTACGTAGGATTAGAAAACAGTAGGAAACAAGAAGATTTTGGAGAATAAAAAACTTATTAATATATTCAAGATATTTACGACCGTGTTTAAAAAATAGCACCTCAATTCATTGGACGTGTCTACTTTCTTATTGTATGTGCACTAATGTAAAATTTGTCCAAGGCAACCTCTAAACTTCTTACTTTGCAATGTGAGTTTCGGTAAGTTGATAAGTCGAGTTCTGTGGCAATCCATAACACTCCCACCATCCACAACTAAGTGCTCTCAATTGCACTTCAATGTCAAATGGGCAGTTTTCTTGAGCTTTGTTTAATAGTATTTAAATGAAACTTCCTCACTGTACAAATTCTTGTCTCGGAACTGTCAAAGTGGGAGCTTTCAGTTTTGCATGGAGGGATTATTAAATTTCAAATTTTATTTGCAAAATATGATACCCTTCTTGTAGGAAGAGGGTCAGATATCTTAGCCTCTTCGCTTACATTTGACACATTTGAGTACTCTAATGGATTATTGTCTTTATTTATGCATCCATTTTAAGGTATATTTATCTGCTTGTAGGTTCAATGAATTTGGTGTTGATGGTGGGAGAGCAGCAAAATCTTTGAGGCCAAAGTTCGACATTTTCGCCAAGCATGTTACGACCCACACTGGATTTGAAGTACCACGCGTAGAAGTAAGGAGGACTTCTCCGTATCTTTGCTTAATTTGCAAAGAACATTATAGACCTCGTAATATATATGCCCAGTGTTGAAGATTAGATTAGCTAAATAAATAAATGCATTTAGTCAGTATCAACCTTTAAGGAGGTGATTTAACATGTTATTCGAGCATGCAAAAGACATGAGTTCAATTGTTGCCACCACTTGTTTATGGAAATTGTTGCACATTTTAGACCTTTGATAAAAAATTATCCCATGTATATTTGAGGAGGCATATTGAAGACTAAATTTAAAAAAAGATGACATGCTACCAGCTTCCTTTATTTATATCCATGTTACGTTTTGGTCCGTACTTTGGTGCGGATGTCCCCACATGATTAGAGATACAAGGGTTCTCTCTCTTTGAGGGAGGCCATGTGTAATAGTTTAAGTTTTTAGATGAGGTGGTTCGACGTTCATTAATTTGGAGATTTGTTGTTTGCAGATGAAAAATTTAGTCTTGGGTGCCATCATTATGAAGGGACTCGGAAGCCTGTTGTTCATTTTTGGCAGCTCTCTTGGAGCTTTTATCCTTGTATGTCAATTAATCCACGCATCCTTCCTTGTCTCGTTGATTTGATCATTTTAACCTAGACTCTCTGTCTCTAACTCTGTGTCCCCATGTAGCTTCTGCACCAGGTAATTTCGATTGCCATCTTATATGACTTCTATAACTACAATGTTGATAAGAAACAATTTGTTGAACTCTTCGTGAAGTTCACGCAGGTTAGCCAATTTAACACGATTCTAAACTCGTAGATTTTCTTTTCAAAATTCTGTACAAATCAGTTTGTTTAAGTGATTATCTGTTGTGTTTAGATGATTGTTTTTTTATATTTTTATTTAAATGTTTTAAACAGGGTTTGGCACTTCTCGGTGCTCTGCTCTTTTTCATCGGGATGAAAAACTCAATATCGAGGAGATCGTCTAAGAAGAAGTTGAAGATGACTTGAGAGGATATTGAATTTCAGATTTGATAACGGCTACAATATTCCTGATTATTATTTGTAGCAGTTTTTGTAAGATTGTAACATTTGCAGCACAGATGTGCCTTAATTCAATTTATTGTCCTATTTAACATGTTTAACTTAAAGTCTTAAGTTTAAGTGAATTCCTTTTGTAAGTTTTGAAATTCAGAAATTAATCGTAGACAAAAGAGAGATTGGCTGTATATTTCTTTGCTTGGTTTTCTTTGTTTTAGTTTTAAAATAAGAAAATTAGTAACTCACGACATTTAAAGCTAGAGAGAAATAGTCAAACCGCTTAATATCTGTCGGATAATATTGTATTGTAAATCATTTTGTATGTCTTGTGTTCCCTTTGTTTATCTCTTGACAAGGAAGTCAAGACAAAAAGAATATCTGTCCAGAACAGGACCAGTGAATTAAGATTGTTTGATGATTCAAAATCTGGGATGATTCAAAATCTGGTGTTAAGGGACTTGTGGATTCTGGGTTATTGAAGATACCTTATATTTTTGTTCATGATGATCAAGTTAAGCAGATTGAGGAGATATCAAACTGTAAAAACTCTCACTTTAATGTTCCCATCATTGACTTTGACGGAATTTATACATACATGGCTCGGCTCAATGTAATCACAGGGATTTTGAGATGCTTGTGAAAAATGTGGATTTTTTCAGGTAATCAATCATGTGATTCTGTTGAGTATATTGAAAGAAATTTTTATAAACAATGAAGAAGATACTGGATTGCTCTGATACCAATTTGTTGTAATAATATGCTAGATAAGAAAATATGGCATAATATGAAGTAATTGATCATAAATTTAAGAACAAATTAATTTGCAGAAAAAATGAGAATTAAGTAAGATATGGAGAAAGAATACAATGATTTTGTATTTATAATTTGTCTAACTTAACCCCTGTTTGGTGCACATTTTGGGAGTAAGAGTGCATTTTTAATGTTGATGTGATGTGGAATATGATGGAAAGGATTTTAGAGAGTTGGTTTTGAGATTAGGAGAGACATGAAAAGATAAAAACTTTGTACTCGTGTGCTCTTGTATAGCGAAAATGGCAATTGAATGTTGTTGAATCTTGGGATTCCAACTTAAAGTGGCAGCTATTAAGAACCCAAGCCCTTATAGGATGACTATTATTTTCTCATTTAGCCAACGTAGGATGTTACTCTTAACATGCCCACAAGATATTGACTTGTTTGAGAGTCTTGAAATCTTATAGACTGTTCCAGCTTTTCGTTTGACATGATTTCTTGTTTGAGGTCATGGGATTCCATCTTAAAAGATCATTTTTTTTCTCTCATAGGAGTAGCCCAAACCCTATATATAGGCTATTGTTTTCGTGTAATCCATCGCATTGATGTAAACCACGATTGATATGTGTGTTTGTTTAGCTTGTTTTCAAAATCTTATTCAGTTTACTATTGCTCTCATAAGAAGTGATTACGGTGTAGTCGGGTCCTAACACGATTTAGATGGAAAAATCTCTCCATTTAAACAATTATCTGTTATTAATTTGCTTTTGTGGTTATGTATGTCTTTTGCTTAGGTAAGGCATAGCATAATTAGTTATTTATCATAATTCAGTCCATTGACAGACTCCCTTCCCATTGTGCATTAAGCCTTACAAATTTTGCTACTTTGTCATTCAAAATTATGTTTTAATTGCAGAGATATGTTTTTCAAATATTCGGACTACATGATGAAATTTGGGCGTACTCTGCTCGAGTTCCTTCATGAAATTCAATAGGTATCATTGCTGATCTTTTACAGACGAGATTAAATAAATTATTAATCATTTTTCTTACATATTTTGAGGTTATTCAGACAGACAAATAAACTGATTCTTCCTAACAAACATTTCTCTAGTTCTCAGCTTATTACCAATGACAAGTTCAAAAGTGTCAATTATAGAGTACTGACAAAGAAGATAAGCTCAAGAATATCAGTGGCATCTTTCTTCAGAACACATTTTAGAGAAGTGATTCCATCAAAAGTTTACGGACCGACGATGGAACTTTTGTCCGAAGAAAATCCCCAAATTTACCAGGAGATACCTACAACGGACTACATCACACATTACTACAATAAAGGACTCATTGGTACCTCTGGACTGTCGTGTTATAGCATCCGTTAAAGACATGGCGATCTGAATTTTCGTTTAGATTATTACTGCATATGCTTTAAGCTGTCCATGTACCGTTGAAGACATTATTGTTGTTAATAACATTGAACGAAAACAAAGTTGTTTCCTTGGTTAGTAGTAATGTTAATATACATTTGACGTTTATAGAAATCATTTCTCTTGTTTGTTCATTCACAAGGATCAACACATTACATAGATTAGAAATATTACTGATTCAAAATCTAGACTTGGCTGTGATAATTTACCGGATGATCTGTAATTAATAGGACAGTAAAGGGCTCGATGGTATCTCCGAAATCTTCTTGGAGCTTTAATTCTCATTGCCAGAGTGTCATCTATTGTTTTCCTACCAAGTTGCTCGAATACATTAAAGCCTTGTTTCTACTTTTCTATTGTAGTTGTTATGTTGGGACGTCTGAGGTTACATAATTGTGCATAAATGGTAAATCAAATTTTAGAAAAGGGGTATGAATCATAATCTAAGGGATGATAGTGACAAAATACACCAAATAAAGGTGATTTGGGCTATTAGGTCCTTACCAATTCTCATCCAAACAAAAGAGAATGAGTGGAGCCTGTTAAATATCAGATGTCTTTATGAGGCTTTCAAAGATTGTCATCTTTCACTTGAGAAAACTATCTGCATGTTAGATACTTTTTACATCCAATTCAATCATATCAGAAAGTTCATCTCAGAAGAGGGAGCTGAATCTAAAATTATGTTCACGAGCAGTCAAAAAGTTGTAACTCTTGAGGATGATCGTATAGATGAGCTAAAAGCTTTTGATGATACAAAAGCTGGTGTGAAGGGACTCGTGGATTCGGAGATAGTGAAAATTCCGCGTATCTTTATCCACGATAAGAACAAGATTAATCAGTTTCCAGTATCCTGCAATTCTCAGCTAAGTATTCCGATCATAGACTTTGCAGGCATCGACAAGGATGATTATAGGCGCTCTGAGATCATCGACAAAATCAGAGATGCTAGCGAGAATTGGGGATTTTTTCAAATAATTAATCATGGGATTCCGACTTCTGTGGTCAGTGATATGATCATTGCCGTAAGAAGATTTCATGAACAGGACATTGAGGTGAAGAAACAGTATTACTCAAGGGATTTTTCGAAGAAGTTCATATACAACAGTAATTTTGATTTATACCAAGGTCCAGCAGCTTACTGGAGAGATACTCTTGAATGCATTTTGGCTCCTCATCCACCTGACCCTGAAGAATTTCCTGCTA
The DNA here is from genome assembly GCA_903798385.1 of Fraxinus cuspidata. Taxonomy (NCBI): domain Eukaryota; kingdom Viridiplantae; phylum Streptophyta; class Magnoliopsida; order Lamiales; family Oleaceae; genus Fraxinus; species Fraxinus cuspidata. Next base: position 25,312 of record CAIGRP010063435.1, on the reverse strand, counting down.
TCTGCAGGTATACACTTTTGTTTTTGCGGTTTTTATTCATTAAGAAAATGTGGCAGAAGATAATGAATTTATAATTAAACACGAGTCGTTCTTGTTGAACCCCCACGTCTAAAAGCTTAAATTTTAGAGAAGATAAACTTATTTAAAACTATTTTTAATAATTCTTCTTTCTCGTTCGCTAATTTTTCGCTTGCAACTTTGTGTTCTCTCTGCAGATTGCTTAAAAGCATCTTGTATTTTGCTTTTCATGTCCATGTCTAAAGTAATTTTTACCCTTGGTCGAGTTTCTACCTATACTCGTGTATTAGTTCGAGCTGATACAACGTATTTGCAGACGAATCCCATAATTGGCAACAATACATTTCTTAATACACAATCCACAACAATCAAATTGTAACAAAAGATCATCTGATTGAGCTTTCACATACCATATTTTAACAGATCTTAATTTCTCTCCTTTAATACTCTTGAACCACCGGGCCTAAAAGCTTAAGCTGTCAGGTCCTTTGTTTCAACATGTATCAGAGCAGAACAAAGTCCTATCTTTATAACCTTGCATGATTTTCAGAGGCAAAATGACCAAGTATGCTAACTATGTAACGAGGTTGGGGCATACTCTCTTCGAACTACTGTCTGAAGCTTTGGGGCTCAAACCTGATCACCTGAATGACATGAACTGTGCTGAGGGGCTTTTACTTCTAGGTAACTACTATCCAGCTTGCCCTGAACCAGACTTGACAGCTGGGCTTAGCAGCCACACTGACAGTGGCTTCCTAACTATAGTACACCAAGATCAAATTGGTGGTCTACAAGTCCTTCATGAGAACCAGTGGATCAACGTCCCCTCTACCCCTGGATTGCTGATTGTAAACATCTCAGATCTCGTGCAGGCAAGTAATGTTATATTCAACTTGAGATGAATTTAGTAGAATCTGTTATGTATGACATTTCGATGCAATTTTCACAGAGGATGAATCAATATAGACGCGTGAGCTGCTTGTTTTTTGGTTTTGGTTTAGGTTTATTGTTGCTATCAGAAGAAAGGATAGGAGTTAAATCCGTAAAAGACATAAGAGAAAAAAAGTCTTTGCTAGTGCAATGAGAGAAGATATAGGCGTTTTTCAAACACATTGCTTTCATAAATTCTTGTGATGACAGCGTATAAACAAGTCAAAACAATATATTTAATTCCTGTAAAACTTGACTTGTATTGTTTACCTTAGCTCTTTTTTGGGACTAAATCTAACATTTGCTTGACTGGCCCCGATGCAGCTGATCACTAATGATAAGTTCAAGAGTGTTCATCACAGAGTATTGACAAACAAGACAGGCCCAAGAATTTCAGTAGCATGTTTCTTTAGAACACATTTTCGAGATGGGATTTCTTCGAGACAGTATGGACCAATCAAAGAGTTGTTATCAGATGAAAATCCTCCAATCTACAAAGAGATCACGGTAAAAGAATTCATCGTGCAGCGATACAAGAATGGCCTCAACGGAATTTCTGCATTGTCAAGTTTTAAGCTCCATAAGCCGGCCCCGGAGAACTAAAGGTGTGCAGTAATAGACCGGAGAATTTATGATTATACTGGCCATGAAAAAATTTCAGTTTGGGGGTTAAAATTTCAATTGTATTTTGGGCTAAAATAAGCAATTTTGATTGAGTAGCAATTTGTATCTGATAAATTTATTAGAAATAAATTAAAATTTACCAAACTATGCATATAAATTACATATATTGCCTATGTTTTCAAGCTTATTATACTTAATATAATCCGGTATTGGCATTGGTATTGCTCCTGTAGATAGCTAGACTTGTAACTTGAAATCCTCAACGGTGGATTTGTCAATTGCCCGCGAGGAATACTTGCTTACATAACTACTTACTGTAAATTCTTTGTATAGAGGGGGTTTTTCTTGTGTTATCAGCTCTTCGATTGGACCATAAATCTTTGGAGGCACTACAACACCGATGAAGAAGCATGCAGTCGAAATTCTTGGTCCTACCCTGTTGGCTACCACTCTATGCTCAGCACTTTTGAACTCATCATTTGATATCATCTAAACGCATCAGTGCCAGATCATTAGAAACAAGGCTTACAAAAAACCATTTCAATTGAGTCTAAAAATTTAAAAATTGAGATTAAAGAAGGTGAACCTGGAGGAAATCTCCAATGTTTACTACCAAACTCCCAGCTAGGGGTTGAACATCAATCCACTGGTTGTTTTTGAGGACTTGAAGGCCACCAATTTGATCCTGTAGAACAATAGTTAAGAAACCAGGATCAGTGTGCTTGCTGGTTCCCAAAGTCAGTTCCGGCTCTGGGCATGCTGGATGGTAGTGACAAACAAAAGTGCGTCCTTTGGTGCATCCCTTAGAAACTAGGTGTTCCTGTTTGAGGCCAAGTGCTTCTGCTAGTAACTCAAACAGAAGTTCTCCTAGTTTTGAAACTTGATCAATGTACTCGATTGTTGAACTTCTGCTAGTCCAAAAATAAATATAAATGGAACATCATTGTACATATGAACACAGTTGCATAGACCTAAAGAGGCCCATATTCTTAAGAATGATGCTATTTCAGTAGAACAAGTTTGAAGAGGGATGGCATATCAAAACAAACTTAGCCCGTTGTAGTTTTTTCGGATTTTTCACTAGATCTATCAATGAATCAAACTGACAAAAAAGCATTTATGTAGCTGACTTTGTTGGCCAAGACTTAATTTTTCATGGTATTGTTGAAGGTACATTTTGATGTAAAATTGGAGAATTCATATAAAAACTACTGAAGAAGGCATCCAATCCAACTGAAGATACAGACACCAAGAATCTGTCAAAATAACTGATATTTTTCTCTTTTCATTGTAAAAGCTTTAGTCCTCTCAGCAATAGTATGAAATTTTAGTGCTTATTATTAATTTTTAGTTTTTAATTTGATATCTACACAAGGGAACATTGATTCATTAACAGAACAAGGTTCACCTATCAAAATGGAATCTAGTACTTCAATATAATAATATTCGAACTCAACCAGCTCAAACGAGAAATCTGATCCATCTAAACCAAAAAAGAACAGTCGGTTTTCAGATTTGATTTTCTCAACTGAGCCACCATACTGCAAGGAATGTGAAGACTGAAAAATATACCTGCAAGCTGCTGGCAATTCATCAGATTCAACAAAGTCTGAAACCCCCAGAGAAATGGTTAATGTATCCCTCCAATTAGCAGCACTCGACTGGTACAAATCAATATTGCTTGAATATTTCACCTTTTTAAACTGTTCACGAGAGTAAAACTCTTTCTTAATATCAGCATCTTGTTCATGAAACCTGCGTATTCCCTCAAGCATTCCATTTAAAACACTCTGAGGGATTCCATGATTCAACACCTGGAAAAACCCATAGTCTTTCGATGCTTGTTTCAAGTCGTTGATGATCTTCTTACGATGATCATGATCAGTATTGATTCCGGCTAGATCAATGATTGGAACTTGAACATCTGATCGGCCATGATTTGATTCCTCAGCAAGCTCATCATGTGATCTGATGAATATTTGAGGAATCTTTGAAACCCCAGAATCAACAAGGCCTTTCACACCAGATTTTGTCTCATCAAATGCTTGCAGCTTTTTTACACGATCATTAGTTTCTGCAGATTCAGGTAGGGACTCTTTGAGGATCGACATATTCATTTTCTGTTCTTCACGAGTCATATTTAATTGTGGATTAGGTTGTTTTAGCTTCATTATTAAGGCAAACCAATAATTTTTACACTAATCCGCATCTAAGAAGTCAATGACCGTAAGCTTGAAGAGCAGTGATAATTGAATAGTTGCTTCATTATTGGACTCACTTAATACCGCTTGGACTCGTGTTATAACACTATTAGTTCTAGATAACACTATTTTTATTAATTAATTACCAAACACGCCTATGTCTTTTTTTCATTTTTTTCCCCGAATTTCACCCTCACTCTCCAAGGAGACTCAACCCCCTTTTCGAGTTATCTCATCTCATAAATAAGCACTTTTATGTCTTGATCTCATAAAACTATTTCTTGATAGTTGGTACCAAGTTTAGATAATGTAGATAGTGTTAAGTAATAAATCTCACGTTGAAATATTTTATAACATAAACAATCAACGTATAAAATATTGAGTTACTTTTTTTAACAAGATTGATTTTTTAAACTGGCATTCAAGACTTAATAAAGTGTCAGAGCATATTTAGATCAAATAAGCAATTCTACCCAGTTAAGACTCAACATGAGCATACAAATTTCAAAATTAATCTGCTCAAACAAGTCATTATCTTGTGAAAATATGTAAAGGATAAATTCTACATCGAAGATTGTAAAATAAATAATCAACATACAAGGTATTGGGATACTATTTTTAATAATATTGATTTTGAAGATAAAATATGAAGCCTCTTTTTGTCTTCTTTTCAAACAAAACTTTTTATTTTTCATACTCATTTTCAACTACACATGTACATAATATAATATTTTACACGTAAATTCAAAACTTTTTCACTACTTTTTAACCACACGTTCTTCAAAACATCATTTTTCAAAAATAATTGCCAGGTCTAAATCTTAATGGAGTGTACGACATGGTAATGTTACACTTGGGTCATTGAGAATTGTCATTTGTCCATCACTAAACAAGGTTTCTAGTGTTTTAAGAGTTGGGAGTTGGTTAGACGATATGAAAAAATAAAATATGGGAACAATTGCACCAAAATCCTTAGAACTAGTAACCATTATGGATAGATGAAAAGTCAGCTACGAGTTCAAATGGGTGAAAGAGTGTGGAACCACTTTCTTAATTTGAACTGCTATAATTAGTTAAAGATAAGGCCAACCCAAGAAGAAAAAGCAATTTTATCCCTTGCAGCTGCTTCTTCGCAGCCGGCAAAACAGTGTTCATTACTACATGTTTCATTGAAAATATTAAATGGTACTAGATAGTATTAAAAAATTAATAAAATAAGTGAGAAATTAAAGAATAAATACTCTTCTCGTCCTATTTATATAGGCTCACTTTCCTTATTTTCCTTTTCTTAATTATATAGTCTTGTTTATTTATTAAGAATGTTTTGTTTTGTTCGTTTACTAATATATCTTTATTTCTTTACTACTTTCAAGAATAATTTAGTACTAATTATTGATAATTAAATGAAGGTAAATTATGAAGTTTTTGGCAAAAATTGCTTTTTTAATAACATTAAATAAGATTTCTTAATCCGTGTGAAAAACAAAACAAGCATATATAAATGAGACGTAGAGAGTATAAGATTATGTCATTTATACATCTTCATCCTCTTACATGATTGATATTCTTTTGATATGGGACAAAATAAAACTTCTTAAACAAAATCTTGCACTTGAATAATATGAAAAAAAATTGTCTTCACATTAAATGGGTTATGCAATGAATTTAAGGTCTTTAATGTCCAAGTCCATTAATGCATTTTTTATTTTATGATTAAATAAGAAATAATAATTATATTATATAAATTAAAAAATTGTTTGGGGCGATGACTCATTCCTCGTGCTTGCTCCACTGACTCGATTAAGTGGGATCCCCATCTCATTCGAGTCGAATCCTCATATAGATCAATAATTCCTACCCATTGATTAAAAAGCTACTCACCCATTGAGCATTCAACCCGAAGGAAATACATTGCTCAAGCTCTATAGCATAAGCTTCCACAGCAATAGAGAAGATCAATCCCAAAACTGAGCACCAAAGCTCCACAAAAGACTCTCTACCTCACCAATCAAGAAGTTATTGTTGCCGGATTAGAAAACAACCTTCGCCACCCTAATATTACAGATTAGTAAGTATTAAAAAAAAAAAAAAAGGAAGAAGAAGAAGACAACATGAACTTTTAGAAAGAGTTTTTAATTTTGAAATAGATGAACATGAGAGGAATGATTGTGACCTTCAAGGGGCTAAATGAATATGAATCCTACTTGTAAAGGACCGCACCTTTTATGGACCAGTTCATATCACATATTGCAATCTGGGCAAGTGCACTTTCTCTTCTTAAGTTGCATTTCACTCAAAACTAGTACAGACCATCATATACATAATATACATGTTGGATATTGTTCAAATTAATAATGATGAGTGATTTTGAAAGTAATGAAAATGATTTAACCATGAGAAAAACAAGCAAAAATAAAACAAGAACAAAAAAGGTGATGGCCAAAAAATGGCTCCCCGCCTAGCCTTATGTTGTAATTATAGCAATTGTAGCAGCCATTTTCTTGAACTAGGTGGCCGCCAAGTACAAAAAATTTCTCGTTAATGTTTTGAATTATGTTATCGTTTTGAAGGGTTTTACACCCTTTGGCTTGATTTTTGCACATTTTAGTGCATGATGATAGTAATTTTCATAATTGAAAACATTTGACAAACACCAAATTCATTCATCAACATCCAAAATCAAAGATCAAACTTAGTTTTTTATATTGTTATTCAAAGTTCATTTTTCAAGTTTTGATTGCTTGATTCATACTTGGATTAAAGTTTGTTTAATACTATTGAAGCCTTCAAATACTTATTCCGATGACGCTAAATATCGTTTGAGGACAGAAATTCATAATCGTGTATAAACCTTCCATTTGGATATTTCTTGTTGCCGATTTTATTTTCGTTCTTCATTAACTTTATTCAACAATGCATAAACAGCATTTGCATGAGGGACGTCAGTCATCCTAACTTCTTCTCTACTTTTAGAATATTGTTCAGTTGAAAGTTTAAAGCAGTAACACAAAGTAGTTTTGCCAAAAAATAGTATGTTATTAAGATCATCTTCGACTTAGAAAAATTTCCAGAATTTTGTGGGCTTATCCATCTCATATTTTATAACCTATTTCTTGATGCTTCTTCTCCAAGTAGACCTGGAATTATCTAGAACCTGTTGAATAATTTATCTCTACCACCACGAGGGAATTATCTAGAATTAGGAAGGTGTCTTCACCTACATACTAGAATTATGTAGAGGGATCAGCCACCCACTTTAAAGTAAAGACCATCAAAATTATTCTTCATAAACCCTATTCCTAAGATATATGAGTCAAATCTCTTATACCGCTGCATATGAGCTTGTTTAAGTGAACACACTAAATCGGAATTTCCATTAACTTCAAATTCGTGTGGTTGATTCATATATTGCTTCATCTAAACTTTCCACTCAATAAAACAATTTTAACATTAAGTGGTCATGTTCAAGATAAAAATTGAGTTACTAATGCTAGTATTATTCTTATAGTAGTATATTTAATTACTGGAGAAAATATTTCACTGTAGTTATGCAGTCTCTATGAGTGAAGCCTTTGAATACTAGCCTTGCCTTATGCCGATTATTTCCCTTTTTCTATAGTCTTTTGATTTTTAGGCCATTTAAACTAGATCCCAGGTTTGATACTTTCTCTTAAAAAAATCATTTGTTCTTGCATAGCTACAAGTTAGGACCTATAGTTCTTTCCTTCTACAACTTCTTCATAGGAAGCTAGTGCGTCACAATGTCTGAATCGCCATATCTAGTTACATAGACTTCACCATTTATTTTTGATGGTTTCTTGGATGCTAAATCTGCTCCTCCATCTAGATTTTATTTTTCTTTTAATTATGCTATTTTTTATTGTGTCAGTGCTTTATAAAATGACTTATTTTATCAAGAACCCATTCTTGATTATGCATGATTACTTAAGTCAATAAGACTTCACCATTTTTTTTAATGGTTTCTTATAAGCTAAAGTTGTTCCACCGTTTAATTATGAAATTCTTGTGTTAGTGCTTTATAAAATTACCTATTTTGCCATAAAAGTAGCAGTTTGTGCCTTTAGCTTTATTTTTAGACTTAAGACATGGATTTATCCTCAATCTTTTCAAATGAATTCTTTTTCTTCGGGTTATGATTTTATTTTGATGAGTTAGTTCCTGAGTTAAGTATGATCTACCCCTTACGAATAGATTCTCGCCGGATGCATAATCTATTCTTAAATCTCTGTCTTTGCTCCTTAAGGAGGTGATTATAATTTTAGTATTGAGTGAATCTCTTCCATACTCCAAAGCATTTTTGCACTTCTCCCCTATAGAACTAAGTAACACTATATATCCAATTGTCCATCTGACTATGTTTTCTCATACGCATGTTCGAACTGTGTAATCTGCGAAAATCTTGAAAATTGCATGTTATACTGGTTTTCTAAGGGAAAATTAGTACAAATATGGTGTTGTGCAATCTTTATTAATTACTGAGTACCATCAATAAGTTTCTTGACAACTGTTCCTAGTGATAATCAGATTATCACCAGAACCTTGGTGAAGATATATGGAGCCTGAAAATCACAAGATTTATCATCAACAAATAATAAGTTAGGACTGAAACTTTAGGGTCTCATACTAGAAAAATCTCCGAGTGAGTCAGTTTTTCTTTAGTTATAACATCAAATAACTTGCAGAAAATAAAAGGAAATACAAAGACTTTTCTGCCCGTAGGTCCAAATGATCACCAAAAGGATAATCACCCGTTGAACATCCAACCTGAAAGCGATAAATCACTCAAGCAATATAGCACAAGCTTCCGCAGCAATAGAGTACAAGAACAATCCCAAAACAAGCACCAAAGGTCCACAAGACTCTCTGATTCACCAACACTTGCGGTGACGGATCCAAAATTTTGAGGGAGCACGGGCGATCATTCACCACTTGTTGTAATGAAATATTAAATATTAATGGACAATGTTCACTAAATGATATAGTGGTCCATTTTCTTATAAATCAAAGGAAGAGCATATGTTCGAATTTTTATAATTGCATTAAAACCACTAAAACGGAATATATATTATTATGTTAGATTTAGTTTCAAAATTCAACAAGTGATATGATAGACAAGTATTCAATAATCTTAAAGAGGGTCAAAGGTTGGAATACTCTTCCTATTTCATTAATTTTGTTAAAATTGTAGAAGTAAAAAAAATATATAATAAATTGGTTTGAAGGGATTCAATCCCTAGACTTCCAATTTATATGTATAATCTCTAACCAACTGCGTTATAAGCAATATTTGAAATAAAATGAATCACCGGGTATATAACTTAAAACTTTTATTTACTGTCAACAAAAAAAATTGTTCTCGGTGGATCCAGCATGGGCGGCCGTTGGAACTCGCCGGGTGATGGGTCTGCCCCTATCCACTTGTGAAAGAGCACGCCAATTTCTAGAACGTGAGTGCGAATAATTACACCTGATACATCTTGATCATGAATATCTAACTTGGAGCATTAGCTTCTTAAGCTCATGTTTTGTAATAATTTTTTTACCACACATTATTCCAATAAAATAATTTTGTACATGGACCCATCTATAACTTTTACCTACTTTTTAAGCATACGTTCTCCAAAAAATTATTTTTTTACAAAATCTATTATCAAAAAATCTGGCTCTAAGTTTTAATTTCAGCACAATCTAAATTAATTTCTGCTTTAAAAACTGTCGATTATTTTAATATCTCCACAACCAAGAAAGAATATCAGTGATACTAATATTATTATAACTGAATAGAATCTGGTTCTTCTCCAATACAAAAGTTGACCATATTCTCATAAATCGTGATATTTATTAGGAAAAGAATGAATGACGAGAATTCTAATTTATATTTCTTTTGAAGATATTGGCATCCGTATGCTTAAATTCAGAAATTTGATTCTTTTTCTTTTCTTTTATTTTACAGAATAGTGGTTGATGATAAGATGTTTCAAGGAGAACAAAGAGATTTGTTGGTGTAATATTCTACTGAGAATAAAATCTTTTATAGGATCAAGAACGAACATCGTTTTTGCGATATTATCTAGAAAACAGAGGATTAAGTAAATATCTCGGATTAATCAAGAACTAAACTATGGGGCCTGTTTGGTTAGCCTTTGCTGCTGCTTTTTTTGTGCTTCAAAAAGCTTCACCTTGAACCTACTTCCTCCGAGAGCTCTTCCAATAAGAACAATTCTAAAAACTTATTCAAACATGTTTAAAAACAGCTTTTGATTTTTTTAAAACTCCGACAAACCGACTCTAAAGTGCAAAAGAATATTTCTTTTCTCCACTCTTCAAGTCGATTATAAGGTCATGTTGGGCAACTGTCAGTATTCATATGATCGAGAAGATGATGCCAACAACGTGAAATAAGAATCAAAGAACCTGTTGTTCCTTTCTTTCCATATATATTTACCGTGAGAATCACTCTCTAAGGGATTCATTTCTAAAACAGTAAAACAGAATAGTGCTAATACTACATGGCCACAAATGGAGGTATGCATATCGAGATTTACCGGCGTTTCAAACCTCATATTCTTATGGTCCTGGCTCAGGTTTGCTACACAATCATGTATATCATAACAGAAGCTTCCTTCAACCACGGGATGAATCCTTTCGTCTATGTTACTTACAGACATATCCTTGCCGGTTTAGTGATGCTACCGTTTGCCTATTTTCTTGAAAGGTAAATCAACACACAAGCAAATTATAATCTCAATATGCTTCATATCGTGAAACTGATATATATTCTGTTAAAATGCAGAAATATACGGCCAAAGCTAACACTGGCTCTATTCCTGGAGATTTCTGTACTTTCTCTTCTCGGGTACAAAATCGTAAGCATTGAACTTTCGAGAAACATGAAAGTACAAAATGACTAACAGCAATTTAATGACTGCAGGGTGAGTTTAACCTTAAATATGTATTTTACAAGCTTGAAGTTCACCTCTCCTACGTTGCTGTCGTGCATGGTCAACACTATAGCTTCCCTGACATTTATTCTAGCAGTTATACTCAGGTAGTATTTGGAAAAAATTCGAAACTCTGAACAATATCAATTACGGAAAACTTACTGGAAATGATTTCGCAAGCAGGCTGGAGGTAATAAATATTCGCAGGCTACGCGGGATTGCAAAAATTATTGGAACAGTTTTATCCTTGGCTGGTGTGATGACCATGACACTGTACAAGGGACCTGTTCTGAAAAACCTGGGGCATACATTCATTCATATCAGGGGAAGCACAACAGTTGTCCATGAGCACTGGTTGAAGGGCTCTCTCCTTACCATAGCAAGCTGCATCACATGGTCAATATGGTACATAATGCAGGTCTCAATCCAAAATCTAACTTACAAAAACTATAATTCCATAAGCTATTCGATTATTCTCCTGAAAATCAGCTTATCAGAACATTAATTGACTGACTTCATAAAGATGGGCGCAAAAGTGACGTGTCCATAAGAAATAGTGACAGAAAAGTAATTAAATCAGTTTGTCTAACTATTTCAGTATAATTCAAATGAAATAGGACTAAGTTAAGCTTCTACAAATATCACAATCCAATTCAAGGAATCACTTCATAACCAACATAAATTTCAGTAATTGTGTTTATTTCTGCAATCAAAAAATGATATCAATAAAAACAATATCTGATCTAAATATGCAGGCATATACATTAAAACGGTATCCAGCGCAGCTTTCTCTGGCAACATGGATGAATTTTGTGGGAGCAGCACAATCAGCTATATTCACAGTTATCGTGCAACATAAGCGAGACGCTTGGACCATTGGTTTGAACATTGATCTCTGGTCGACCATATATGGCGTGAGTATGAGTTCAACAGTATAATAATTTCAGACATCTAATCTACTAAAGTTTAGCTGAATTGTTCGTTGTAATGAAATACAGGGAATATTCATATCTGGTATAGTGATGTACATTCAACTGTGGTGCACAGAAGAAAAGGGACCAGTTTTTGTGACAATGTTTAATCCTCTGTCGACATTATTGGTGGCAATTTTGGCATACTTTGTACTGGGTGAAAATCTATATGTTGGGAGGTAGGTTCTTTTTGTCTTCTTCCTCTTTTTTCACTATTTGTGAGAAGGTAGGTTCAGTAAAATACGACAAGCCTAAGCCCTGCAGAAAGAAATTTGGGGACTGCTCCATAATAGTGATGGACAAAGTTTAAAAACTAGCAAGAGAATTTAAGCATCAAGAAATGCAGTAAATTTCATTTCCTGTTTTAATTGCCTACCTGTGGCATTTCCAGTATACTAGGTGGAGGAGTTGTTATTATTGGACTGTACTTGCTGTTATGGGGAAAAGAAGAAGATGAGGCACAAACAAAGCTGAAGGAGCTCGAAGACACGAAGACACAGATATTACCATCAGATGCAAAACATTTGGAAGAAGATGAGGCACAAACTAAGATAAAGGAGCACAAAGACGTGAAGAAACAGATATTACCATCAGATGCAAATTATTTGAAAGAAGAACCTTAGAAGTTCATGAGCCAACTCCTGCATGGGCGAACAGAGAGCAAAAAATATATAAATCTACAGAAACCAGAAGGCGATAATGAATTGTGATGAAACTGAAGAATCAAGCGACACAGCGACAAGGTCTATAATATGATTTATAGTTTCCTAAATTAAGTACCAAATTTTCTTGCATCTCAACAGAGCGAACAATTTGCAAGATACCCCATTTAGAAGTTAAAAAAATTAGATTGATAACAGATCCTGGCTATGTTCATTTTCACTGCACACTAAGCTGTATTATCTGGTGCCAGCAATCGACACTATTTTGTATTGGACATAATTACTCGGTTTTTATTAATAACATGTTCAAACAGATTCCTCGTATCATCTGTTCAGTTTCTAATCTAAATCCGCCTGCAGCCAACCTTGCAACTGTTTGATGATAATGAAATTAAAACACACATTTTTGTGTAATAATCCTAAATAAACATGCACTCTTTCAAGTCAATAATTGAGTTCATAATAAATAGACGCTCAGGTCGTCCTGTATGAATTTGCTGAACTCCTGCAATTATTACTGCTACTGCAACTACTGACATTAATTCTACAAGATCATTCTTTTTCCGTTCAAATTTGTAAACTCCCTTGATTCCTCTTAATTTACACTTCTCAGGCATCGTTCAACTAGTCTCTCTCTCTCTCTCTCTGAAGAAAGTTATTTTCGAACAAAAGAGATGTTAACAATAAAACTGTTACTGTCGTAAATCCAATTCCCCCATAAATTGATTGCTTTACATCAAACAATGCTTAAATAAAATTTAAAAAAGAAAAAAAAAAGGAGAAAAGACGAAAAAATGTAATAGGACATACAAATTGTAAACTAACTTTACATGCATGATATGGAAGTTGAATTTCCTAAATTGCACGATGAACTTTCTTAAAAAGCAGCAAATTTCCTTGCTCGCGTATATCAAGCAGCACGACCTATATCCTTCTGATCTTGAGATGTATCATTGGTAGATGGAGGATGATATTGCCACAGTGGAACAAAATTGTAGCCAGGAAACATTGCTATCTTGTTGGCTCCAGTCTGATATACTGGTGGATGGGCTGGCACAAACCCAGCAGGAGAAACAGTCATAGCATTCATCTGCTGCTCAATCCTTTCTTTGTCCGCCTTAAGTACAAGTTTCTCTTCACGAAGTTCATTCTTCTCTACCTGTTTTAGAATAGAAAAGAATGTGATCAAAGGTGTAGAAAGCATCCGTGCACAATGTATAGTCAGTAGTACTAATATGTTCTCATCGAGTTAAGGGAGGACGAAGTGGAGCAGGGGGAGGTTACTGTTTGAAGATCAAAAATATGAAAATGAATGTACCAAAAATCTCAAATACAAAATATGGATATTCTATTTCCCTGAAGAGGCATTTCTTTCTTTGTTTGTAACTCCATATTTTTTTTGGTGGTGAAGGAAAGTTTGTTCTTTCATAGTTATCATTTATAACAAAAAAAAAAATTTGCCATTTTGAAAGGATTCATCGTGAGAAAAAGTTGTTAAAATAAAAGAGAACTTTTAAAGTTCAAGTAAACAAAACAACAATTTAACTATGTTCTTCTAGGCTACCAATAAAAAACTCCCAGTATGTGCTTCAAATGCGACCAATTGCTATCTGCAACATGGAAAATTGTATTCACGCTAAAAAATCATAGAAACTTTACATTTCAAAATAAGTAAAATAACATTCTAAAACAAATGCAATTCCACTTGTTGTATGATATGTAATGCCACAAGTTTCCAGCATAAAAAAATTAAAAGAGAAATATCAATTTCAATGAATGCTACATAAGCATCTTGTCTAACCTTCAACATTTTGATCTCTTCCAGAAGCTTTTCGTTCATCTCTTCATATTCCTGAGATTCAGACTTCAGCTCATTTAGAACTCTGATGGCATCACTAAGTATGGCCAATTTGTCGGTTTTCACAGGTCTGCCAGGTTCCAAAATAGAGCACAATTCTGAGAACCTGCAAGAACAGATATGATCACTAAGCTAATTCGTGATACTTTACTTTTATGAAAGTAGTTACACTCTGTTTTTCTCCAATCAATCATAATCCATTGACTGCATTCAGTATTCGTCGCATATAACGACATTAAGCAAGGTAATTTACATTTCATAACTAGTGTGGAATGAAAATGCAGTTATTTTGAAGCAGTCATATGCATTGACAAAGGAAAAAAGGAAATATCAACAAAGAATTTATTTTGAAGCAGTTATTTACAATGACCAAGAGAAATAGGAAATATCAACAAAGAATACCAATTTAACAATATACATACCTGTCATTCAATTTTTCTCTCCTCATTCTCTCACGGCAAGCTTTACTTCCAACTGCGCTGAATGCATCATTCCGCCCCCTTTATAGTACGACAACAATTAAAGGAGGACATTAGCAAAGTATTGCTTTGAAGTAACATTTCAAAATTATCCTTCACTGACTAAAAACAATTCATGTCATTTAAATTAACATCTAGAAGATAAAAAATAAATGATAGAGAACTAATAAATTTTAATACAAAAGGCTGATATCTAAATATTGATAATCCAGTTTCATATCTAAAAGCCTGACAGAGCTAATATTCATAACACTTGATGCCCTGATTTTAAGTGTGATGACCGCCCATTTTCCACCCCTTTTTACTGGTTGTAACATGAGAGAATATGGTATTTAAAATGTTCCCTAAACAATAGTGTGCGCGCGCGCATAACCATATGCGTTCTTGTCTATGTATGAATATATCCTTGTGCCTG
Source organism: Fraxinus cuspidata (assembly GCA_903798385.1). NCBI lineage: Eukaryota > Viridiplantae > Streptophyta > Magnoliopsida > Lamiales > Oleaceae > Fraxinus > Fraxinus cuspidata. The sequence continues at coordinate 10,192 of CAIGRP010063435.1, read as the reverse complement.
TAGACATAGATGCGTATGTATACATCAAAGTTTTGATCACAAGGCTTGGTCACAATCACACTTGTTTTCATATCAACTCAAATATTAATTTTCCAATAAATATTTTTAAAAAAAATTAGTATCATTTATTTATTCAAAGGCTTTCATAAATTAGTACATGTTTTTCTTTTTGAAGCACCCGAAAACAAAGAGGTTCAGAATCCCAATGCCATCCTATCTACTGTACCTACAAACTAGAGCTCCACAACGTATCTGTCACTGTACAAGGCGTGGTCCATGTTGGCCACATTGTCAGCCACAAGGACCAATGTAACTAGCATCTTCCCCATTAAGCAATAGGTGGTGTGTGGTCCTCTCATATTCTTCCACAAACATACAGCAAATTAATGACTTGTTTCCCAGATCCCAAATTGGAAAAGTTAACTTTCTAGGAGCATTTTTTCTCACATTTTCCTCCAAGGGAAGATATCATGCTCTTCATTATGAATCCTGTGCAGGGTCATCCCTGCATACCCAGGCCAGCATTGCCCATAATAGCCACAAAGAACCAGTGCTAGTTCAGCAATTCTTCAACTTCTCAATAACACAAGTTTCTTACAGAATTGGCTCTAGACCACCTCCAGAAAACAACTAGTATTCGAAGCTCTCCCAATAGTAGAAATTCTGCAGGAAACAATTCTTTGAACGCTTTTCTTCAGACCATACATTATGCCAAAATCTATCTACTATGAGGGCTCTTTTGAAGGAAATAACAATAAAAATTGAAGTTAACCTTCTCAACAACTAAATATAGTAATCAAAGAGCTTCTTCCACAGGGAAAAGATCTGAAAGACATAAGATGAGGGGGAAAAAAAAGAAGCTACCTCTTTCTGGGACATTCTCTCACAGCATCTTCAGTCACTTGCGATGCCCTTCCACAACCTGAGACTTCGATTCCCGCACTTACGCCACTACAGAATATCAACCATATCAGAACAATATACAGGAACTTTAAAATAATCTACATTTTTATTCTTGTAAACCATATCAGAATGATTAATCACCTCCATCAGTAAGATACATTTCAAAAACCAAAACTCTATTACTACATAAAGTGAAAGTAGCTGAATTTTTTTACATTTCCTCCTCATTCATTAAAAATCCACCTATTCCTCTTCTTGATTCAAAACTTTCCAGTTCCACAAATCCACAAGTTTAAATGGCACATTTTTAAATTTAAAAATCACATTAATAAAATAAAAGTTACTAGCTTGACAATGGTATGGTCCAAGAAAAAAAAATAGATACTAAAATAAATAAAAAATAAAAAATCTGAAAACAAGTCATCACCACTGGGTCTGCAATTCAGAATTCCAATGAAGATCAACGGGTGGGACGTCGTTCAAGAGGCTGCTATAATCAAAGTCATGCCAGCAACTCTCATTGAACGAATCTATATTATCATTCATTCTCAAAATCGAATTGGAACTTTTTAAGGAAAAAAATAGGTGAGATTTGTTTTCAATTTATTTAGAGAGAGCATCAGAATAGTGTCAAATATTTGATTTGATATGATCGTAAAATGGAGGAAAAAGAGGAGTCGCGAGTAAAGATGATAGAGAATTGACCAGTGAATATGAAACGCGTGGAGATTTGGGTAGTTGCATTTTTTTTGGTGGGTAGGTGGGGAGAGGGGAGTTTGAATGGCGTACGGTCGCCGCGTATCTCAAAAGTCTATTTTTCACCGATAAAATTATGGGAAATGTCCAATTTTTTGCACTATTTTTCTAGGAAAAAGCTATGCGGTATTTTTTTTTTTGACGGAATTCATATCGATGTTGACGTGACGATGCATAATTGGCTTTTTTCTTTCACCCCATCTTCCATTGATTACAAACCATACGTTGCTTGTCAAAATTTTCTATATTTATAGCATGATTGATTTTATGTTAGAATTGATTTTCTATACACAATAGGCAAGAGTCCACCTACATCATACCATTTTTTTGATTTGTCGAAAAAAGTGACCTGACCCACCAACGTGGTGCTATTAGAATTAGCCCTTGTTTGACTCATATTAAAATTTTAATTCTAATTCTTTTACTCTTTTTTAACCATACATTTTTTAATAAAATAATATTTTACATTACGTCAATAACTTTTCTTTATTTTTCAACTACACATTCTCCATCAATCTACTATTATAAAATACATTATTCTAAAGTAATATGGCTCAAACACACCCTTAATCTTCTATCCACAGTGGGCATTGGATAAGTCCACCCGCTTAAAGACGGGCTCATACATCTTGTATCGTGGGGTTAAAAATTAAAAAATATATTTTTTTATAAAACAACATATCATTAACAAAAAGAAGTCAGTACACTTTCAAAACTATAGCCTATGCATTTTCATACTCTCAAAATGTCTTATAATTACATCATTATCAATATTATCGAGTACATAATTCTCAATTTATACAACCAAACTATCACTTAACCATTGATCTCCTCTTTTGACTGTGTATTCCACTCTTATCGGTCAGCATTATAAATTAGAATAACTTGTTAATATACAAATAGTTCTTAGTTCTCCTCTTCCCTTTCTTCCAAGATGTTTGGATTAAGCCCCAATTTCTTTTAAGACAACAACACTAAATCTAAACATAATAAAAATCGAAAAATCAAGCGAAGCTAACTAGTGAATCAATGACCAATCTCCTCAAATCATTTAAAGAATATGAATATTATTAGGTTTATGTGTCATCTGTTAAAACTTTCAGACAAGAATCACAAGATAACAAGCTAAGTCGACAATAATTTTCAAATCAAACAAATTTTAGAATAGAAATATTTAGGATCAATCAAGCAGACGGTCAATTTGTTATCTGGAGTGGAGAAAATTACGACATAAAGCACAAGCAAATGTGGGAAAATAACAGTGGCGATCTTTGAAACGGAGTTCTTTATTGATTCTTCTATAGGGAGTGGGGACTGGAGCATAGGGCAAATGAGAAATGATTAAAAGAGCGGTAAAGCAGTAGAGATCTTTAATTTTGTGAGGAAATGGGGCAATTGGGCTTTTGCAACTAATTGGGCTTGTGCAAAAGATTGGGCAACTGGGTCACTTGAATTACAGATTTCAATTTAAAAAAAAAAAAAATCAGAAATTTTTGTGGGGTCAATGACAAATTTTTGTGGTGTCATGACCCCGTGTGGGTCCACACCTGCACCCACGTCAAACCTTTTGTTTCGATTTGTCAAAAAGGTTGCTTGACCCGCCAACGTGGCACACCATGTCAATGGTGACAAAGTTTATCCCGTCCACTGTGGATGAAAGACTAAATCTGATTTTTTTATTCCTAAAGATTTGGATTCTTGAACGTCATTCCCAAATAACAAAATGTCATCTACATACAACATGAGAAAAATAAGTTTAATGTCTTTAATGTGCTCATAAACACAAGGCTTATCTAGGTTCTTATCAAAATCAAAAGTCTTAATAATTTGATGAAAATCTTGATGTTTCAAATGTCGCTTCAGTCCATAAATGGACATCTCAATTTATATACTTTATGCGACTCTTTGAATAACACCGTCTTGATGCATCATATACATGCTTAAATCAAGTTTCCCATTAAGAAATGCACACTAGGGCCAATTTCGAGAGACTTTTAAATATTCAAAAGCTGCTTTTAAATGTATTTGGATAATTTTCTGAAATTTTTGGAGTAAAAAGAGCTTTCATAGGAAGCTCGAGAAGCTCTTCTATATAAATGCAAGCACAAAAAACAGAAGCAAAGTCTAACTATCAATTTTCTAGATTAATTCGAGTTAGTTACTTAACTATCAATTTTCTAGATAATAATTTCATAAAAATGTTTTTGTTGGTTCTTGGTCATATTAAAGGGTTTATATTTATTCTTCGAAGAATATTATACCAACAAGTCTCTTTGTTCTTCTTGAAACATCCGACTATCATCAACTCAACTTCTTGTCAAATTGTAGCACTATGTTATTAATTATTGGGGATAATAGTTCTCTTCATATTGACAAGCTAAAGTGTTTAAAATTTCAATTAAAATTTTTAGGGAACTTCAGAAATCAAAGTTAATATTTTGAATGAATACTATTTGAATGGAAAAGGTAAAAGTCAAAGGCATTTGAAAAATTTAACCACTTGTCTGTCAAAGAATGAGCCGACACGACTTGTAGACAATGGCTTAGCTTGATTCACTACTAATAGGAGAAGAGGGTTTGCCTCCCTATTGGCACTTATGGCCTCTGTGTGAATTTGGGTTGCAATAGTTAATAGTTTAATTACATGGTACAATGTATTCTTGAATTATTTTGCTTTTCTTGATTCTTTTTATGATTTACGTTAGCAGCAGATCCAAAATCTTGAGTGAGATAAGCCAATTGTTAGTCATTGATCGTGGATCGTCATCAACCACAATAGCAAGATTGTTTATTAATATTTAATTAAATAATATTAAAAAATCTTTTGAATCTGCCATTGATTTAGATTTCTTCGGAAAAAAATAAAAATAGATTATAGTTGTAAATATACATTTAAAAAAAGACAAGTATATTAGAGATTAAGTATATGGAAAAAAATATTTTTTTTTTAAAATTAAGCATAAGGATAAAAGTCCATTCAGGACTCGAGTGCTAAAACAATAAAAGATTGAAAACTGCAGCTGCCAAAATAATAAGTTAAAGTTTAGTTGATATATTTGTAATAAATTGAGGATCTTAATGGTAATTTTTCTTATTATTATATTCCCCTTTTTCTCCTCTCCCACTATTCTTGAACAAGCCTGGTTATGTGTATTTTGAAGACATGCTATCTCAAAGGAGAAACTTCCAAAAACAGGTCTCTTCAAGGTTGAAGCAGCAAAGCTTCCAGTAGGAGTATGTGCAGGTTTCTGTTTTCTTCTTTCTAGTGAACTCCTACAAATTTTTCTAGTCATTTTTCCTGAATTTTGACATCAGCACACTAGAGTTGGATCTGTAAAATATTTGCGTATGTTATAATCCTTTCCCCTCCCAATTTTCCAGAGTTTAGCAAACTGTTCTACTTTTGTTTGGCTTTTTACTTCAGAGCTTATCACCCCCAGTGGCTTGTTTTAAGCTGTCAACAAACTATGAGAAGGAATAACTATGTACAACTGCTAAACGTGTAAAACATAACCAGGCTTATTCTGCAAATTAAAGTTGATGATTGGGATAAGTTTTCTTATTATAAATTGTGGATCTCAATGGTTACCCTATTTTTCTTTTTTTTCTTTTTTTAAATTATCGACGGAGTTAGCACGAGTGACCGCTGGTGCTCGTCGGGTGTTGGCTCCGCCGATGATTTATGCCACCAATGACAATTAAGAGTAGTTGAGATTATAACCTCATATGCTAAACATTTACTATGAACCAGTGAGGAATAGATGAGATTTATGTTATCTTCAATAACTAATATGAGCTTGTGAAATTTTTATGTACTCGTGGCAGGAGTTCAATGAGTAACTGACCCTTAGCTACGATAGGTAGAAATGAATATGAAGACTAGTTTCAATAGAAGTGTTAAAATGAACAAGGTCAAGTTTGACAAAGTTTGTATTTTTGATTCTATTTTTGGTAAAAACGCTTCTTGTGGAAGTCACTATAAGTCAACTTTCTCCAAAAATGTTTTTTAACTATACAAAATGCTTCCAAAAAATTATTCAAATAGGACCAAGGAAATAATATATTTTAAATAGTGATATGATAGAAAATATGTGGCTAAAAAGTAAGAAAAGTTATTGATGTGATGAAAAATATTATTTTATAAAAAAGTGTGTGATTGAAAATGAATTTTGAAAGAATGTATACCAAACATGGGCTAAAAGTAACTTCATTGTCTCAAATTTTGAATTCACTAAGTCAATCCAAACCACGCTCGGGTCGCATACTGCATTAAAAGGACGCTGTTAAGGATGAATCTCTCATGTATCGAATATTGAAATAATAACTAATATAGAAGGATATGTGTTACTACTCTTAATAAATGTGACATTCTCCGCAAGATATCAGAGTTTAGTAAGTTCAAATAGCCAATTCGGTCCGCATAAAGCTCAAATGGGTATTCATATTTCAAGATTAATATACTCATTTGGAGTACATTGTGTCAAACATCCATATGTTTCATTTTTTGTGTTTTCACTTATATTTTCACATTTCATTGCGAAAATTATCATTTTCATCTAATTTCTCAATTAAAAAATTGTGAAATGATCAATATACTCTATTATTTAACGAAAATAAAAAAAAACTAATTACAATCATATTTTCATTTTTCAAAAAATGTACGAATCCCAAATAAATTATTAAAAAATTAGAAATAAAAAATTTCCACATCCACATCCGCCACCACGACCAAAAACATTTTTAAAAATAGTAAAATTAATTTCCATTTCTCATTCTAGTAATTTGTATTCCAGTTTTTGCTTTTATATTACAATTAGGTCTGTTTTGTTACTGAATTTTTCAAGATTTGTTTATTCTTCTAAATTACCCGTACTAACGAAAACCATTAAGAACGCTTAATTCAACACTCATTACCTAGATAGAGGAATTTCAAGAATCTGATAAGAACTACTGAGATTTGAGTAGCATAACTCGTCGGAGAAGAAATTTGGTAGTTTGTGGGTTGCCGGCGACTATAATGAATGCGTCGAGGTTCATAAAGTGCGTCATCGTCAGTGACGGAGTAGTGGGGAAAACTTGCCTGCTCATTTAGTATACCAGCAACACCTTTCCCACTGTAAGTATCACCTCATTTTCTTTTTCCCGTCTGTATATGATTTTTTGGCTGTATTTTGTTATCAGGTCAAGAAGTTAGGAAAATGATTAAGGCTTTGTTTTTGGGCTTAATGTTTGATAATTGTGAATTTGGGAGAGCGATAATATTTGGCTTCTTGCTCTAATTTTTTAGGTTTTAGGGCAAGAAGGTGATGGAATTTCTTGGTCTATTATCATGGTTGTGGTGATGATTGTGGGGGTTGTTGGTGTGTAGCGGCTGTGGGAGGGAAAAGAAAGGGATTTTTTATTTTTATTTTTTCAATAATATATTTCGAACTCGTTTGCACTTTTTTTAAAATTATCAGAGTATGATTGCAATTAATTATTTGTTTTTCTTTTCTTTTTATTTTATTTAAATAGGAAGGTATATACATCATTTCATATTTCTTTATTGAGAAATTTAGTGTAAATGAATAAAAATGATGATTTTCATAATGAAAGATAAAAATAGAGGTGAAAATACAAAAAAAAAAATGAAACTTATAGACTTTTTGTGATACAGTGACCCAATTTCATAAATAACCTAAGAATACAAGCTCTTTCCCAATATACTTTATAAACCTTGTTTGTTGTAAAAAATACTATTTTATTATCTGTACACTTAATTTGTATTGTCTTACTTTTTCTACTCTTTAATTTGTAAAAAACACACTGCAGCATGTTATGTCTAACACATGTTACATGTTAAATACCATCTTATACCGTCATCACTAACATTGTCAAAATTATCGTAAAAAAATAAGCAAAAACAAACTTTTTTCTAATTAAAAAGGTTCGAAAACTAGCTCGGAGCTAGCAAAGTCATACAAGATACAAGCTTGGACCAATTGGAGATGTTGAAACCACCATCGATGACAAAACATTCCACCATGCTACCACCACAAATCTACAACATCACCAAGCCGTTATCTCCCACCACGACACATGGTGTTGGAATATTCCACCACAACCATCCACAATGCCTTACTACACCAAAAAACAAATCTAATCTCATAACTCTAGCTAAAGAACTACTATCGATACTCATATCGATCCACTCTATACTCATTGTCCTGGAAAATCTGCAATTGCCCTGTTCCCGAAGTTTGCTCTCTCCTATACCATCAGGACAATCTAGTGGAGATGGTGGTGGGTGGGATTAATCAAATCTCCTCCGTCTCCGTCGCATCTATTTGTATGCGCGTGTTTGTATGCGTGTGTATTTTTTTAAAAGAAAAAAAGTTAGTAATTGTTGAATTAAAAAAGTAATAATAAAATTGAAATTTGAAAAGTAAAATTTTCTAGGTCAATTTTTGAAAGTATTGAACTGATTCGGGCATAGCTAAGGGCAGGCCAGTCTTGGATAACTTGGCCGGGTGTACCCATTCGATATCTCTTTTGTAAATTCTCTATTGTAATACTTCAAATGCCTAATGAATACAATATAACATATAACTGTTAAAAGTAATGTATGTTAATAATATGAACTGCTTTCAAAACAATATAGTGAATCAATCCAAAGAGCAGAGGAGAAGAAGAAGAAAGAGAGAAAACCAACAATCAATTGAGCCACCAAAAAATTAGGTTTCTAATAAAATATATAAGTTTATATACAACAAGAAGAGCAAACAAAAAGGAAGCCTAAGTAAGAAGGAAACTAATAATATTATGTCTAAATTTAATATTATACTATAATGATATATAAGGCTAACATCCCCCTCAAACTCACGTTGCTACAGTGAGAAGCAGCTAGAGTTCGTCAAGCAAGAAGCGAAAACAATAAATTGGATGAGACTTCGTGAAGAAGTCAACAAGTTGGAACGATGAAGAAACAAAATGTAGGAAAATGGTTCTAGTTTGTTGATGATGATGAATCAATCTCAATATATTTCGTACGCTCATGGAACACAGAGTTATGAGATATTAGAATAGCACTTTTATTATCACAATACATAAGGGTTAAAGAGGATGAAGGAACACCCATGTCTACAAGTAACCAACGCAACCACACAATCTCAATGGTGGTGGATGTCATAGCATGATACTCAATCAGTAGATGAACGAGAAACAATAGTCTATTTCTTACTCTTCCAAAAATAAAGGAATCACCAAAAAAATATACAAAAACCAGTAGTGGACTTGCGATCAGTGGAGTTACTAGTCCAATCAGCATCAGAGTAGGTACGGAGCACTAAAGAGGAAGTCGATGGAAATAAAAGATTTTGAAAGGAAATACCACGAAGATAGCACAAAATACGAACAATAGCGACCTAGTGAACTGTAGTAGGAGTTGAAACAAACTGACTAACAATGTGAACATCATAAGCAATATCTGGACGTGTGATGGTGAGATAAACCAGACATCCAACAATGATACGATATAAAGTGGGATCAATCAAAGGTACACCTTCGAGGGTGAATATCAAGCGTTGGACACAAGTGGAGTATCAACAGTTTTAGTATCAGTAAGACAAGCATGCTCAATAACATCTATAATATACTTGAACTGAGAGATGAGATAACCTCTAGGAGAAGAAGCAACTTCAATCCCCAAAAAATAAAATATTGTACTTAAGTACATTTTAAAAAAAAAAATAGTCAATTCTGATTTCATATCTACAATTCCATTAACATCATCAGTAGTAATAATCATATCGTCAACAAACGGTAAAAGTAGAATGCGACCAACTTAAGTGCATCTAAAGAATAAGGCAGAGTCAGATAACTGAATGTAAAACTAAGAGAGGCTACAATAGTGGAAAATTTCTCAAACCAGGCACGGGCTGCTTGTTTAAGGCTACAGAGTGCATTCTTAAACTTGTAAACATGTCCAAAAGTGTGAGGAAGACCAGGAGGAAGAACCATATAAACCTCATCTTGAAGATTTTCATTCAAAAATGTATTTTTGACATCCAACTGAGAGAGACTCCACTGATGAATAGATGTAACTGCCATAAGTATACGAATTGTGTCATCTTGGCAATAGGAGCAAAAGTCTCTTCATAATCCAGACCATACTGCTGATTAAACCCCTTAACAACCAATCTAGTCTTGTAATACTTAGCTGAACTGTCATATTTGGTTTTAATCTTATAAATCCAACTAGAACCAATAGCATGTTTACCTAAAGGCAATGCAACCAAGTCCCAAGTATCTGTCTTATGTAGAGTAGGGAGTTCATCGACTATAGCCTATTGCCAAAGAAGATCCAGAATAGCTTCTATATAGAAAAATGGTTCAGGTAACTTGTAAATGGAGGTTAAAAAATAGCAAAATGACTCAGAATAAGCAAAATCATATAACTGAGTGGACTTACAAATAAATTGGGGATATTGAGGAAGGGAGGAAGCATGACCTGGATCAACGATCTCAGACGGTGCTTAGGAGAGCATAAAGGGAA
>CAIGRP010063424.1:0-12149 GCA_903798385.1 Fraxinus cuspidata | reverse complement strand
TTTATTTTGATTATTTTTACTTTTACATTAGGGATAACGTAATATTTTTGCTTGAGGTGGATAAGTATTTGGATACTCAGCATTTTTGTTTGTTGCTTTTCAACTACTCATCGGGTCTATATAACTATTTTAATTTAAAAAAAAAAACAAAAAAATAGGAATGGCTTGTCAACTATTATGATATATTTTTTTTTTTTTGTGTTGAATACAACTTTAGTTAAAATTGGACAAAATCGTATCTTATGCTTTTATTTAAGTACTTATCCATGCAAGATTTGTTTACTTGATCACATAGCCATATTGACTTTGCACTTATGTAGGAGCATGACTTGATTATGTGGATTTAGTTGATATTGTTGTCCTAGTGTAAATTCCTAAATCCCTATTATAGAAACTAAATTGCTAAAAAGCAATTTGGAGGTGAGAATGTTAGTGCTTATATTCATAGAAATTTGATGGTTTGGAGTTCTCGACTCTTATCGTTGGTTGAAGGAGTTTAGAATGAACACTGACCAGTTTTAAAATTTGAATCCCATATCAAAAGAAAATGTGATACATCATATATTTCTCTTTGTCGAGTTTCATGGCTCGGGTAGTTAAACCTGCCAAGATATCTAAGGGATCATTTAGAAAGTTTAATGAAAAAGGGTCTTGCGCATAAGATATAAAAATGAAGAAAAGAAGGTATGATATATCCTATACTTCCCTTTTTAGCTTTTATGATTCGAGTAATTAAGTTTTAAGGGTATTTAAAACTTGATGCGCTATAATCATCTGATTTGAAAGTAATCGACCTAAAACTCGCTATACGAATTATTTAAAAAGCTTATTGGTGAGAAGTTTTATACATAAAATGTCAAAAAGAAAGAAAATAAAAATAGGGATCGAAATTATCAAAAGCAAAATGTACCCAATAAAGACTTCGAGATTTTAACTCTAGAGACTGACGATGTGAGTTTGAGAAATATTTACAATCTCCCTTTTATGTTTACAAGGATATACAATTACTTTATGTGAAAAACACAATATATAATTAACCACGTGTGCTAAAAATATATCAAGATTGGAGAGAAAAACATTAAAAGTGATATTACACGAGAAGTTTGAGGAAAAACTAATCACAATAGGATTGGGATTTTAAGTAAATCAACAACACTTGATGAGTTGTGTTCTAATATTGGTATGAGTTCAATATTGATTAATTACACACAATAAATCGAGCATCAAATAAGTAAAAATTTATTTATGATGATAGTTGGATCTTTCTAAAGTAATGCTTAAATTTGAACCTGAGGTACATTAGAAGCAGTACTACTTTGAGTCTTTCATTTGTGATTGTTTAGGCAGTAATATGTTTTATGCCTAAATTTAGTTTTGTTTTGTTCAAGAACGAACAGCTCTGCCTTTGATGAGGCGGACTTGAGCAAAGCACGCCTACGCTGGATGCTTAAATGGCTACCAGCAAAGCTTTGTTCATAACACGATCCCAAAAAAAATAGTTATAGGAAACTCACTATGCTTCTAGACGTCCAATAGTACTGCACTAAGAATAGGACAAAAACAAATGAGGCCAGACCAACAAGGGAGTAGGCAGTTCATTTCCATACCATAATATGCAATACACAACAAACGAAGAGACGCTTCAAAGCAGCCTATAAGATAAAGACACAGGAACACTTGAAATAGCCAATTCGGACAGAGATCTTTGTCCAGGTCAAATATATTACCCGAGATGGCAGTCACCCGCATACAAGTATGCAAATGCAACTACCTATAATAATACTAGATAAGTGAACATTACTGATATAAACTAATTTGTTCGCGTCCAATATAAGCCGATGAAATCATACTAATAACTCTCAGAGAAGCGTTCGTGAGATGGACATGTCCATCGGAAAAGCATTGTCCATGTAATAGTGGGGATTTGCGGCGTCCATCACCACAAACTGCATATCTTCTGAAGGCTTCCAGTGCCGTTTCCTTTGGTTGATGAACCAATTATTTATTTGCTTCTGGTCCAAACCTGTTGATTCAGCCAGAGCCAGTTTTTGGGACTCCTGTTTGCAGTTGAACCGTTTCAAAAAATTAGTACCACAAAGTTTGTTAATGTGTGAAGTTGGTTCGTCATATCGCAAAGTGTAGTGTTCAGAAATTAAAGATGGGAATATAAGGTAGCACATGAAATAACTTTAGTAGTGATCGAGATAAAAAGCAATATTCCCGCTCTTTCGGCCGAGATTCAACAATTCCTAAACAAGGTATTTATACTTGATGAAAGAGTAATAGCCCATGGAAACCCTTGGTAACAAATAAAATTGACACCCGAAGAAAAAGTAACCTAAAGAGAGTCACAGCGAATTATACAAGTCTCCAATATAAAGGAAGATAAACAAATATTAGTCACGAGTTTAAAAAATAAAATCAGTTTCATTTATATAGATGAATGTACCGAATAGCAAACAGCATCTATAATTCCAAAACAGAAGTCACCGTGAGTCCATGACCATAATTTCTAATCAACTGCCAAATATTTATCGAGTAAGTAATTCTATATAAGCTCTCATAATGGACTAGACTAATATTAATAAATGAGATTGTACAATACATACCGAGGGATATGGCCATTTATAATGCCTGCTCCACCAGTCTAACAGTTGTTGCCTGGCTTCTTTTGGTAGCTTTCCTTTCTTTCTTTTCTTCATAAATTCCTGCTTTAGGCTGCCCAAATATCCACTGTATTTACGCAAGAGCTGACCTTTCAGTTCCCCATCTCCGGCTTGAGGATCTATGACACTGTTATTCACATCAATCTCTTCTCCAGATGATCCATTCATATCAGCTCCGTCGCCATAGGCCACTGACAATGCGAATGGAGCATAAGCATCTTGGCATTGGAATAAAAATTATTGGTAACGCATGTCACATAAGTTACATTTAAGAAACTGTTTTTGCTTTCAAGCCAAATGCTACTCATTGACAATCTATATCACGAAACAAAAAATGTCATAATGAGCATACTCTCACGCAGGCTGAGATTAATGGCACATACATTGACGTTATTAAGAAAAATATTTTGAACTTCATTATAAGGTAGCTATATTAAAAAAGTAAACATTCATAACGCGCTTGGAAATTTCCTTTGATTTACGAATTGATGCCTCAGTAGATGCATCTTAAGTTTTCTCCTCTTAGTCATTAAATATAAGCTACTGGCATTTAAACTTTGATAGTTATCCATGCCACAATATAAAGAGGATAATAATATGCGAGTCAAGAAAACAGTTTCAAGACCAAAGCACTTTGCTCGCTCTAATATAGCAATACAATCAGATTTATAAGCAATCATCTCACTTAAAATATGGCCAACATCAAATCCTTCTAGAGCCCAAACTTCCAATTCTACATCTTGTTTTGTACTTCAACTAAGGGTTTGTTGGGTAAAAAGCACATAATGTCCAATGGATACATCAGCGGATTTTAAGTGAACAGATGACAAATAGTTCAGAGTTAAATTTTCTAGAAGAAACACCAAGGATCCATTTAGCTTACGAAACATATTTACTTTCCCATTTTTGTAATGTTTGGCGTCTTAGAAAAAAATTGGTTCATTGAAAATGCTTTTTCATACAAAGGAAACCAAGTCTATATGGAAAAGAGTCCCTTTCTCATGTAGCAAAATATTTGCCACAATTTACGGCACAATTCACCCAACCACCATCTACGGAGTAATGCCAATATAACAACCAATTATCATAAGTTAAAAAGGATCTACCTATATAAATACATTACTAATCTTACTGAGCATCGAGGGTCTCTTTACCGTCTACAGGCATATCAATCTCTCTATGCAAAGTTGACCAAATTAACAATAATGCCTCAAAAAGATGCAGACATGAAACATAGTATATCACCTTTGAAGTACATTGAGGTGTCTTCTTTCAGTTAACAAATGGACATTGCAGTTGGTTATTAAATCGTTTGTCAAACATCTTAAAGGGAAATAATAGTTGTTCGTCGGACATAGGTAGGGATTCATGCAAACACAATAAAAATTAAAAAACCAATAACAGCAGAAAAAATTAACAACTTTACATTAAATGAAAGAAATATAATAACTTAAATGGTAGGAAATGCACATAATTTTAGGTGTAGTTAATTTGTACTACTGCTAATAACTAAATCCAAGAACAACTTGGATCAACTGTATGATTTAGAAGGAATCAAGACTTTGATTTCTATAGCCCACAGTCATACAGATTTCTCCTGTGATAGTATAAGTCTCCATTAAATGGAATTACAAGTCATCTAGTAAAGAAAAGCAACTGCAACTAGTATGATCATACTCAGCAAAGGGAAATTTAAGGTATAACGTGAAAGGTCAATTTAGGATCAAGTATAAAAGTTGATATGTCGCCTAGCAACCTCAAAATTAAAACCTCCAAGTCCAGCAAAGTTAACCGTTGGTGCGTAATGTTAAGAAAAAGTTCCATCAAGCACACTAGTTATTAGATGTCATCAAATCTCACTACCTTTCTTGACTTAATCTTATGAACAGGTTTACAAACTTGTACCAACTCAATAATACTGGTTTTGCAACTTAACTGATTACAGCTTCGGAAATACAAGGCAAACAATTCAGATAAAATTTAGGTTCCTTGCTTTACTGATGGAATTGGCAAGTACTAATCAACACATTCAAGGAAAGAAGGACATAGTTACAGAATGCACATAGGTTAAAGCACAATAACTTGGAAACACTAATTTCTCACTAACTTAGATAAAAAGTGAATGATGATAAAATAGAATACTTCAAATTACTGAGATTGTTCAGCCTTAACCGCCGGGATTTGCTCTCTCCTCAGTCTGTAAAACCCTAAGCAGCAGACACTATTAGGCTTAATATCAGTGTTAATTTCACTGTTTATTTAGTTGTATGAGAACCGAATGTAGAAGTATCCAACTTTATTCGAACTGGATATATATAATAAATAAGAAAAATGCCATAGACTTCTAAAATTAGAATGACCAACCTGAGGAGTCGAAAAGGCAATGCATTACTAGATACAAATATCAAGAGTAAATCAAACAGAAGACATTATTAAAACTTGCAGAAAATTTAGGCATATGCTTACCCTTGAAACAGTTTCACGCGTCCAATAGTCAAAGCCAAAGAAACAGCAAAAAGAATCCCAAAGAGAACAGAAAAAATGAAAAAACATATGAATATAAACAAGGTAGAGAGAGAGGGAGCGAGATTAAACAATGGAGGAAATGCATCTGCAAACGAGTTCATGGAACAGTAAATCTAATCTCCATCTTGGAAACCTGCACATGCAGGTCTAACATATAAAATATAACAGACAAATTCAAGAAACAGTGAGATCCCAGAACATATATATAAATGCCTTCTATTAAGCGATAAAGGGAGAAAGAGAGTTTGAGAGAGAGAGAGAGCTCATCACCAGTATCAGAGGAGAGAGAGAGAGCTTTGAACTGGCACTCAATTCTTGATAGAAAGAGCACGGCTTCCTTGAAGGGTTTTGAAAGTTCTTGTTCGTATTTCGTTAACATTTCACAGTACGCCTCCATAAATTGGTCGAGCGCTGGATCTTCACCCACACTGCTTGATTGGCGGCACATTGCGGCGGCTGACGCGCATGCTTCCTCAAGTCTTGCCACTACTTCCGGTGGAGCTCCTATCTGTATAAATAGTCCCGTATCATCAGTGCCAAAGACAATTTTGGTACAACTTAGTAAACTCTCTCTAACATCATTGCTATTAAGAGCTTTACTTACGTACTCTTTACTCGACTTCATGAGTAATTCTTGAGGTAAATTAGTAATAAATTAGGGATTCTCCCTCTCTGCACACCCACACTAGAAATATTTTTACATCACCACTCAAATTCTTGAAATAATGAGAGGAATTATGGGGAATCTTACAAGACGAAGATGTATAATTTGACTCTTTTAAGTTCCTTGTGGGGCCAAGAGAAAGAGAAATAGGTCTTAGGGTCTTTATAAGTTCACCTGAAAAAATTTTGGCATTTTTTTTTTCACCTTTTGACAATTAACGTAGGCAGCCAAGAGACGGTGGTAGTGAGGATGAGCCATGATCTTTGCTTTGACAGAATAGTTTCCTCCATCGTGGTCGCTATTGCTCTCCGTAAGATAATACCCATTGCTTGTGTTGGTGTAACTTTCTTCAATCATCATGGTAGAGCCACCACCGCCGCTGTTATGTCGATTTAGGTCTTGAATGTTGCTGGGGAGAGGAAGAGGAAGAAATAGTGTATTGCTGCTGGCTTCATGAGGATTAGGGTGAGAAGACAATGGCGGCATCATCATCGATGGACACAGCCTGTTACTGTTTTCTCCAAAAGACATCATACTGGAACCGCTACCTCCCTCCATTTCAACCTCTTCCTGCTGGGGGTTTATGTTCTTTCACAAAATATCCTGTTTGTTCCCTTTGTTTTACCTTATAAAAAACCTTAAACGTATTATGTCTGTCTCTCTTTTTCAGTTATACACACGCATAAGCAATCTCCTATCTCTTTTTCAATGTTTCTTATGCAGTGGTCTCCCGAGTTTTATGCTTACTGATTTCAGCCTTTTTACAGAAAATTCTAAATAGTGGTAGTCAGTTGAAGAAGGGCTTTAATGGGGGTCTGAGAAAGTAATCTGTTCAGGTTTTTTTTTCCCTCTGGAAATAGGGTGTTTTATCTTTCTGGTCATAAAACTGCATTAACTCGCCTTCTCTCTCTCTACCTATGCAGAAACAACAAAGTTAAAGAAAAGTAGTGAGGAGTGAGAAACAGAAAGATTTGCAGAGTGCACGCGATCTTTGCAGAGGTAGGAGGAGGTCGGTGGCCGTGTTATCTTTGAGCCTTGTGGTGCAAAGCTTTACCTTCCCGATGAAAACTCTCTCTCTCTCTTCTTGCACTGCCACTGAGACACTGCCCTTACTGGCGAACTAGATAGAGAAAAAGAGAAATTTTTTCTAGAGGAGAGAGAGAGGGTTGAGAATTCAAAGAAAGAGAAATGAACGATCAAATCGAGGTTGTGTTGTGTTGTGTAGTGATGGATGATTGGTTTGGAGTGGGGTTGCGGGGGGTAAGTGTGTGTTTTTGGGGCACGGAATCGCAGCTGCTGTGCTCATCTACTGCTACAACTGATATATATTAAGCTACTTGTCCACTAATTAATTATTCCCTCTTTACATTATTGTCTTCTCCTCCATCTCCCACTAAACAACCCTACTCAGTTCTCTCCTCTTCTGCTTTTTTTACACCGTAATTAGGTATTTTGGTATTGAATTCTTCAATTCCCTGTAATCTTATTCCACTTTTTTAACAACCAATAATCCTATACTAATTCAAATCACTGCTAACAGCTGGTAATAAAAATAGGGAAATATAATGAATTCAAAAAATTAACGAGAGGATCACGAGTAACGAAAAAGAGAAGCTCAATGACGAGGATCATAACCTACCTAACTAGATAAGATAACAGTATTTTATGAGACAGAGTATTTTCAAAAGATTTTTTATTTTTTAAAAATATATTTTAAAATTTAGAGCGCATTTATTAATTTAAAGAGTAAAATTTTAAAGTATTCTAACCGTCTATTTATCTTTAATGCTTTGTCCATGTTTAGTAGGGTCTAAATTAAAATTAACAATTAATTTAACCACTTATTTTATGGGATTTACAACTTTTCAACCATACATTTAATTAATTATTATAAAAAACTATTAAAAATCTGATTTTAATCCCTACTAAACGGGGGCTTAAATTTTACCGTTTCCAAATAATATTTCAAAGGGAAAAAACATTTGGCTCTCCTAGTTTGGAGAGACAAATTTACTCTCTATTTTAAAATATTAATTTGAAAAGTCTTTCAGAACATAATTTTAAAAGTTAATTATTTAAAATAGAGAGAATCTTATGTTTAAAAAACCTCATCGGAGAAGCTAAATGAAAGTTTATGCATAAGCTCTCAATAAGGCGTAAGTAATTTGCTTCTACATGTTATAATCCAACTCTTCGGCAAATACTAATCCTTTCTTGTAGCGCCAAAGCCTCGACGTTTTTTGAAGGATAGTATCCCTCAACCTTTACCAACCAGGTTGTGTGTACATTCCTCAAGGAAAACCATCCAAGGCAAATTTCACTGTCCTTCTCTTGCACACCCACGTCTTAATTCACTATGACCCCTCGTCTCCATGGACGAAAACTTTAAAAAAATTAATGGACCCAACTTATTGCATGTACTGTCCTCCCATCTGCCTATCATTGTCTCAAGCTCCTTCCCTCCTTGGTTGCAACATCAATCAATAAATTAGCTTCTCTTTCGTCCCCATGTAAAACACTATTTTACTACCCATAGTACCAATAACATGCAACTCACCGACCAAAAAAATTTCCCTCGAACACCACCACCAGTGTCTCACAAGTTTCCTTACAAAAGATATGGCTTCACAATATCCCCACCAACCAACCCCTTGCCAAACAAGTTTCACCATTGGGCACCAGCAAAAAGCATTCCTTATAACTCTTTTTTGATCTGATTAAAAAAAAAAGTATATTGATGCTATCCAAATTTGCACCTTAATAATCTCGAGTTTGAGGGCAAGAAATGAGCACGAACAGAATCCCCTTGATGACTATAAACGGGTAGTATTTAATTTTCAGTTCATGAAACAAAGGCGTCGAGGTGTATTATCGTTACCCCTCGGATACTTAAGTTAGAGAGATAATTTATACGTAGGGATGTTGTGAAGAATTGGCACGATGATGATTGCTTATTGCTGATTAGATTATTGTGTTGGGCCGGTTTTGTTGGGCTAGATTGTTGTTATTATTTGGATTATTTAGTGGCTTCTGTTTTTCATCCGGTTGAAATGGTGTTTTTAAACTGATGCATTTTTCTTAAGAATGGATGGTTGAAATGTCGTCAAGTGTTGCCCCATGAACCGTTGGATAAGCCGACCTTCTGGAGACTTCTCATTTTACGCTTAGGGTTTGAGTTTGATGGGTTTTGATTCATTCTCTCATATTCTCTCGAACTCTCTGTGTTCTCTCTATTCGTTTTCATCCTCCCCGTTCTTCTGCACTCTAAAATTTGGAAAGTCTATTTATGTGTAGTCTCTTGTATAGTTCTTGAGTGATTTGTAAACGGCTATTATTTTATCCTTGAGTGGATCGCTATTTCAATCAGTTTGAGGGCTTTCATTTTAATGTAATATTGGGTGATTTTGTTTGAGTGCCTTGGTGTAATTTGTGAATGATTTTTTGGTTCCGGTTAATATAGTGATTTTTTCCAGTTGACGGAAGTTCAAAAGTTAGGAATTCCAGTTCTGAACCTCTTGCCTTAAGGCTTAAATCTCGTGTTCTTTATTTGTTTTTCTATTGATTTTATTTTTTGTTTTGTTGATTGAAAGTGGCTGATAATTTTGAACTTAATCGTTACATTTGCGAACCGAAATTATGTAAAAGCGTACCTGAATGATGACTTTAATTTTGTACTTATTGAGGTTGATGGTTGGATCGTTTAAAGATTAAACCACCTAGAATCCATAT
Source organism: Fraxinus cuspidata (assembly GCA_903798385.1). Classification (NCBI taxonomy): domain Eukaryota; kingdom Viridiplantae; phylum Streptophyta; class Magnoliopsida; order Lamiales; family Oleaceae; genus Fraxinus; species Fraxinus cuspidata. Next base: position 2,564 of record CAIGRP010063424.1, on the reverse strand, counting down.
CCTTATTACATAAAGTGATTAAGTTTTACTAAAGTTACCTCATGGAGTTTGACTTGGGCAGTAAGGTATTGAATATTTGGATACGGATAAATGTAGAGAATTTGAGTTATGGAAAGACTAAAACTTCTAAAAGCACGCGATAAGGGCATGAAGAGTTGTATTACCAGCATTAGGCCCAATCCTGAAAAGACATGACCACGACATGCCCAATCACTCTTATGAGGAATTGAGAGTTCGCTTGTTCGAGAATAGTAGCTCGAGCTATCTGCGAAGGCTTGAGGTCGGGGCACGTCTTATGTGCACATCATATATCAATCAAAATTTTGAGTACAATTACTCCAAGTATCCTCGGACTTACAAAACAAGCATTACAAAGGATCTAAAGATCCAAAGCAAGAGATTCAAAATTAAAACAAACATTACAACCTCGGTTGATCAAGATCACGAGGTGCGAGATCCCTTCTTCCTATTTTTCTTCACCCTTGCATGACACACTCCGAATAGCAAACCAACCCTTATGAATAAGGTTGTATTTAGTTGGGAACGCGTCATGAAATATTCTCCACAAGACACCTTGGGGGGAATATATCTAACCTCATAACCCCATTCCACCAATCATATGCTACCAATGTGGTGGAGCTAATATTAGGAATCGTCTCATTTTGTAACAATCTGAACACACTACAGATAGTATAACTACCTTTTTTATCAAAATATCGTATCGACTAGTTCGTCCTATCCCATGACTAGTCAGGATAGGTAAAGATAGTTTGCCTATCCATGGGAACAAACAAAGTAGTGAATTAAATAAACACTCCACATATCTAGACCAGCCAGGCGATTGCTAACTTGGGTCACATTGTTATTAACCAGTGAGGCAGTGATACAAGCTAAAAGAAAGGTGGTGGTGGCAGCCTCTTATCCTGATTTAACAGAATAAGCTCTCCACTAACGACCCGCCACCTTAAGCCTCTGACTACAAATTCCGATCACATAAAATACTCTAAAGCCAGTTTTGCCCAAGCCCTTAAGAAATATGCGTCTCTATGATACTTATTTCGAATAATTTGACCCACGAGAGAACCAGGGGTACATGTCAACCTCCAAGCTTGTTCGACAATATATGCTTGGTGAACATGTCCAATTCCATAAACGAAGTAACTTTCTTATTGTATATAAAACAAACAAAGTCAATTTTGTTCCTCATAATATTGTTTTTGAAGCAACAAAATAAAAGCAGGTAATGGGGTTTCAGGTTTTCAGTCTCAAATGAAATGTTACGAAATATTTTCAATCATTCATATCACAATGGAAATTCTCTTATTTTATTTTAAATCATCACATAGTCGACCTTAGGTATCCAATTATGAAACTAAGGGTCCGTTTGATTGCAAATATGGAAAATTGGTGGAAAAAAATGAATTCTAAGGAATTGAATTGCCTAGAAATTGTTTTACTGGGAATTGTAATTAATTGTGTTTGATGGGTATAATTTTTCACCTGGAAAATGTTGAAAGTTTGGTGTCCGTTTGACTTTATTTTTTATGATAATTTTCCATAAAAGTGATAATTTTTTCTACCATTGGGTCTACAATTTGTTCCAATTGCCAAAAAAAATAAAAAATAAAAAATAATTTTTTTTTAAATTTATCATACCGAATATCATTTGTTTGGCTTTGTTTTGCATGAAATGGAAATTTTTTTTTACAGTTGGTTATAAAATTTGGTGTCAAAATAAAGAAAAAAAAAAGGTAAGTAAACTAGAAAATTGATGGGAATTCATTTTCCTCAAAATCCTTGAATTGGTGAGCATGTGGACAAAAGTAAGAAAATATATTGCCTAGAAAATTTAGCCAATCAAACACTCATTTTTGGACAAAGATGGAATTCCATTTCCAATTTCATGGAAAATCCTTCCTATCAAATATACCCTAAGTTTTGTACTCCAACTTAAACTTGTATTGTTCAAAAAATTAAGGTGAAATACATTTCTAAAAAGGCCACATAACAGGAAAGATTGATCNATACCCTAAGTTTTGTACTCCAACTTAAACTTGTATTGTTCAAAAAATTAAGGTGAAATACATTTCTAAAAAGGCCACATAACAGGAAAGATTGATCATTTTTGTTGTTGGAGTGTTATCTTGTTACTTTTGACAGTGCATTTTGTGAACATGTTAGTCTAATTACTTTATTAAAACAAAAAGTAGAAAACTTAATTACTTTTTTTAAAGGTTTAAAATACAATAATTTAGAAATCAATTATGCAAATTTCCATGCTACAAAAATAGATTTTCACAGGACAACATAACCCATGCGAATAGAATGTTTTAAAGGGAAAGCAGTGGGTGTGCGACACAAAGAAAACCTTATCCGTCTTGTCCAAACACTCCAGTTGAAGAGACCACGGGAAATCATCCAGCAAGAACTGTCTCTTTCCAAGTTATTAGACATACAAATTTAACCACTTGATTATTTATTAAAAATATAAAATATAATATTATTAAATAAAAGAGGAAATAAAAAAATGAATTAAAACTTAATGGTGGCCAAACAGGGGCTTA
>CAIGRP010063421.1:0-20044 GCA_903798385.1 Fraxinus cuspidata | reverse complement strand
TCTTTAATTTCAGAAATATGGGTAGGGATTAAATAAAAATGTTATATAGCTTCAACTGCACACCATATAGTCTCACTTTGGTGTATGCATAAAAAAATTATTGCTTTTAAAATTATTGAGTTCTCTCACAATGCTAACATCATATATAGCGTTATTAAGAATATCATTAGAAAATATCGTTGCGAGAGTAAAATTCGCTCATTTACATTCGACAACGCTAATTTCAATAAGGTAACTATCAATAAATTGTGCAAAGTACTGTAGCTCGATTTCGGTAATCACATTCGATGTGTGTGCCATATTTTTAATTTAATAGTGCATAACAGTTTGAAACATATTAAGAATGAAATTCAAAGAATTAGTGTATATCACTATTTCACCTAGTAGAAAGCAAGCATTTGAGAAATTTGTGTCAAATCTGGGGTAACAAATACGAAATATATTAGTGACGTAGGGCATAAATGGAACTCCACTTACTTATTGTTAAAATCACGCGAAAGCTTTGAACGTTTAATAACCGAATTTTATAACAATAAGCATATTAGAAACGATGATGATACTGTTTTGATTGAATCCGATTGGGTTTTAGCTTTTAAATTAAAAAAAGTTTTACAATTTTTTATGATTCTACAAATATTTTGTTTGAAATTTACTATCCCACTAATTGTATGGTACTTGAACGTCTTTATATAATTGTTATGACTTTAATAGATATAAAAATGAACCCGGCTTTAGTGCAATTATATATTCCATGGAATTAAAGTTTAGAAAATATTGGTAAAACTTGTCTATGTTATTTTCGTTAGCATGAATCATGGACCCCCAATCGGGTACTAAATTTAGAATTGGTCAGATTTCATGAATTTTAACTTTTAATACACCTATTACTTCTAGAAATTTAGAACAAACTTTATGTGAAATGTATGAATTATATGCAGAACAAATGAGTACAAATATTAATTGGGTACCATCTGCACCTACTCCTCCCATTGATATACCGGTAGACGATGCTGAAGTATTAACTTTATTCGAAGGCATTAACTCATATAGATTATAGATATGATGTAAATGTATGTAGTTCTTCTAGTAGTAGTTTTTCTACCGCATATAATAAAATATCGGACGCAAGTTCAAATACATTCCCTATTGAATTAATTAATTACTTTAATCATAATATGCCTAATAGCAAAACATTTAAGAAAAGTTCAGAAGAAGTAATTGAATTCTGGCGAAAGTACGAACGACGATGGCCAGTGATTTTTACGATGACAAAAGACATATTAATACCTGCAATTAGCACTGTAGATTCAGAGTCTGCTTTAAGTGCAGATAAGAGGGTTTTGGACGAGGTCAGGAGCAGACTAAAAGAAAATATTTTGGAATTAATGTACGTGAAGGATTGACAATACGGTCATTTTCAACTGCAAGATAAATATGTTGAAACTGCATGTCGTCAAGTAAGTGATATTTAATTTAACCATATTAATCAAAAAAATTTATTTTATAATACCTTTTTATTTTTCTAAAAAAAATTTACACGTAACAAGTTGTTCATATACAATTTTTAACTCCGTCCACTTAAAGCCGGTCCTAAAACCGGATAAAGAATGAGGGTTTATTATTATTTTTTTAAGAAAAGATTTATCTTTAAAAAAAACCCTAGCTCGCGAGCCGAAGCTCGGCTCGGCTCGGCCCACGAGTAAAGAGCCGAGCTCATGCGTATGCGGGCCAAAGCGGCTTGGCTCGGCCCATTGCCACTTCTAATCATACTATGGCTTGTTTAAAGCCTTGTCGTAGACAGAGTGAAATCTTAAACCTTTGTCATTATCATAATGATAAATTGCATTACTCTTTGATATAATAATTAAAACATTTTAAGATATTTTGTCAATTCTTGGTATTCATGTAATCACTAGAGTTTTAAAATTTAATCATCTTTTATTGAATTTTTGTCGCATCAATTAAGTATCAATGTTTTATATACATTTTTTAGTTAAAAAAAAAAAAGTTCACTTCATTTCCAATCATGTTGCCTATTAAGGAAACTGGTTATTGTTTGTAAAACCTAGATGAAGGATATGATTCTACGTGATGAAGTATCACAACTGCATCGACTAGTCGTGTTGGTGTAGTAGATAGAGTTGTCCAACAAATGGAGGTATTGACGCAGCAAATGAACAATTTCTATCAAGATGACTCAAAAGTCGTGGAAAAATAGTTTACAAGTCGAAGGCGGAGGAGAACTCCAATAGGTGGCCCTTCTGTCTCTCAAAAAGTGGAGAATGAAAGTTTGAATGAAGAATATGAATATTCATACACCGATGAAGAGACTAGAGCTGACGAGTTTTAGGATTTGTTGCATATTATAGTGTTGTATTAAGGATGAGTTATACATGGCCTAATATTTATCATTCATGTATACCATAATACAAAATAGGAAATATCATAAACACAATTAAACTCACAATATCGTAATAATCAAAATATTGATTACCAAAGATTGTACTTAGGGTTTGTTATTGAGTCCCGATTTTGGGATAATGTATTTTATAATAATAATTTTTTGAAAAATGTGTGGTTAAGAAATAAGAAAAAGTTTTTGATTTACCACTAAAATTATTTTTTAGGAAAATGTGTTATTAAAAATGAGTTTGAGAAAAAAATGAGTTTTTAAAAAGTGGAAATCAAACAAGGGTTTAATACCAATTATTTCAACATTTCCATTAAAAGTTTTTGGTTCTTACCCTTTCATTATTAAGTCTGCAATCATAAATTTGGTTGTTTTTTAACTTCTTCTTTAACGAAAAGTCCATGGAATATTTGCCATTCTTAGGGTGGAAAACTGATATGGAATTGTTACAATAAGTACTTGTTTGGAATAACTTAAAAAGTTATTAAAAAATTGAGGTCAAAGTCAACAATTAATTTTATCAAAATCTGTTAAAACTTTTATCAACAACTCGATCAAATGATCCCTAATTCTCAACAGCTAAGCAATACTATCGACAATCTCAAGTCTTAAAATCTATGTTTGCAACATTCTTTTTGGCATAACATGGTATGTCTAATCATGTTACGACTTTTTGTTATATGTTACAACATTCTATTTCCAATTAAACACCACTTACAATGTTACGTCTTCTTTCAAAGTTAAGGCTTGTTTGGCACACGTTTACAATAACAATCAAACACATTTTCTAAGATTCCCAATTACCACTAACTTATTGACTATTCTTTTTTATCTACTTATAATATAAACTCATAATCCACTCACAATCATGCAGTTTTTTCCTGTTAAGTAAATATTACCATTTCGCTTATTTTCAAGTTACATGAATATCAAAACGTTCTGGGAACTATTTAGAAGATAAATCCCTTGTTTGAGTCCCTTTTTGGAGGGAAAAAATGTGTTTTTGAATATTTATTTTTTTAGAATGTGTGGTTAAAAAGTAAGTAAAAATTTACGATTTATATGTAAAATTATTTTATTGGAGAATTTGTGATTATAAATGAGTTCTAAGAAAGTAATTTATTTAAAAAATGGGGCTCAAACAAGGGATACACTAGGTAACAAATCTCCTCTCTGCACTTCATTTTCTTCTCTCTTTTCGACCATGTCTTTCACACTAGGATGAAATGTGTAAAAATCGATTTTTTCTTTCATTGTGATCAAGCTGCCAAGAAGAAATTGCTAGTATCTCGTGTTCGAACTTCCGTTCAACTAATTGATTATCAGACGAAACCACTTCTAAGAAAACAATTTGAGGTTCATCGTACAAAGATATACTTATGATACTTAAATGTTTGACACATGTATGTTTTATGTATGAAATCCACATTCACAGGCTTGTAGTTCCAAATTTATTTTTTCCGGTTCGGGTAACTTGGACTAGCACACAAAATAAACATTTAAAGAAACATTACTAAATATTTACACTGCTGTTTTACTTTGTGACCAAATAAGATATTATAAGCTGCTTCTTTTTTAAGTCCCTATGCTACAACGAAATTATATGTATTAAAGAAAGAAAAATATTTCCACATTTAAATTAGCTAACCCCGGTTACCACAAAATAAGAACCAATTCCATAGTAAAGGACATTTTTGTCCTGTCATTGTGAGAGGCATCCCATGTGTTGATGAAAGATGGTGGTGTGGTCACACATATAGCCACTCATTGGCGAATAATTTTGGGGGTAAATTTCGATAGGCTCGTACGTTAACCATGAAATATAATTTTATTTCATCCAGACATTAACAATTTATGTAGAGGTGAGTTCACTTCCATATTGTCCCGTTACTCTAGATAAATAAAATTATTAAATGACAAATCACCCTGAATTGATCAATAAAAATATTAAAGTTTGGGGATTCATTTTAATGCATTCACAAGATGGTGATTCATTTGAACAAATCAATATTGAAATCCATATATTTTTTTTTAATCAAATTGAATTGTTCGTTGGAGCTTGATGGACTTTGATATCATATTAAAACTTGAAGGTCCGTTTTAAAAGGTCGATCATAGTAGTCCAAACACTTATATGTTGGTCAATATTTTTCATCTTTATTCGATATAAAATTTTATCATTTAACATTCTTGCAAAATAATAGCGTGTTTGAGTATATTAATCTTGAAATCTACATTGAATAAAGATGAAAATGTAGACCAACTTACAAGGAATTATGCTACTCATCTTAGAGCCCCGTTTGTCATTGTTTTTGTTTCCTATAGAAGAGTTTTTTGAAAAATGGTACCTTAATTTTTGTTCGAAAACTAATTTAAAGTATTTTCTATTCCGAAAGTATTTTTAGAAGAAGTTATATTGAATCAATTTCCTCTAAAAGATCTTTTAATTACTAGAACCACTTTCACAAAATTATTCAAACGAGTTCAAAAGCAGTTTTTAGATTTTAATAGCTCATTTGGACTTTTCAAAAGTCATGTCAAATGGATCCTCAATAAGATTGACTTTTTAAAATGAAAACCTAAGTCTTACTCCTTCCGTCTCATTTGTATAAGTTGGTTATGTTATTTACACAGATTAAGAAATATTATTTTATGTTGTTAAAAAGGTAATTTTTACCAAAAATATTTCTAATTTTTCCTTATTTAATTATCAACAACTAATAGTAAATTATTATTGAAAGTATTAAATAAATTGAATGATTTAATTTTCAATTCTCACATTCATAATTATTTTGATCATATTCATTGGGAACCATAAAGAAATTGGATAATTTCAAGAAGTAGTTATATTTATACAATTTCAAGATTAAATGGAGAAAATTGATTATAATTAGGTAAACTAAATAAGGGTATATTGGTAAATAAACAAAATAAACATTCTCAACAAAAAAATATATGATTATATAATTGAGACAAGAAAATGATAAAAAGTAACATAGAAATGAGACGGATGGATTAATAGAAATATCCTTACAAAAATAACCCCATATTAAAAATTGTAGCTCTGGGGACTACCAATCTTCCCTCAATGACTACTCTTGAAACCTTATTGGAGGGGTGCTTGGGCCCGCAGTGGGGCCACCATGTGGTCATTTGATCACCCCTTATGTCAACTCCTATGGTAACATAGCAAAACTCATTTGGTGTATATTAAAATTAGTTTTTTATTAAATTTTGATAGAAATTTTTAAAATGTGTGGTTGAAAAGTTTTGAGACCCATGAAAGATATGATTAATATTGATTGTTTTATTTTGACTTGAATTAAAATTAGATTTTAATTCGAACCAAACAGGGGCTTAATATATTTTATAATTTGTTACATGAACATTTTCAATCATATATTCATACAATAAAATATTTTATATGTATATTAAAAAAAATTTATACTTTTTAACCACATATTCTCCTTGAACTCGGTATTCAAATTTATTTTTTCTACCAATATGATTGTCAAACAAGTTCTAAATATAGAACGAAAAAAAGTCAATAGAAAATAAAAAATAAAAAGCTTACATCACCTCTTCTATTAATAGTCCCATTGAGAAACAAATTAGAGATACTGATATACACTAGTGTCTGAGAGTATCTCTTCAGAAGTTGATCCATATTCCATATACATACATACAATTCAAGAAAAGCCAACAGAAATCTCCCCCCGGCCACTACTCCGCCGCTCAATATGTGCAATCCAAACACCTCCCAAACTCTCATTGATCATCAAGATCACAAACACTTCACGGCGGCGCCACCGCAACAAGCCCACCTCTATCTTGATCTAATATCCTTCAATCCCCAAAAACCCACCAAAGAAAAACCATCCCTCGTGCCAACTCCCTCAGAGATTTTAAACGAAACTAAACAACTCTTCAGCCTTGCTTTTCCTATAGCATTAACTGCACTTATTTTCTATTCTCGCTCTATACTTTCGATGCTTTTTCTAGGCCACCTTGGTGACACTGAACTGGCTGCAGGCTCTTTAGCCATAGCCTTCGCTAATATAACCGGTTATTCAGTGCTATCGGGTCTTGCACTAGGAATGGAACCACTTTGCTCGCAAGCCTTCGGCGCTCAAAGACCCAAGCTCCTTTCTTTAACATTGCAAAGGTCTATTATTTTTCTTCTGGTTTCTTCTGTACCAATTACATTTCTTTGGATCAATATTTCCAAGATTCTTCTGTATTTACATCAAGATCCCAACATCACACGTTTGGCTTGCACGTATCTTGTTTTTTCACTTCCTGATCTCATAACCAATTCGTTTGTTCATCCCATACGGATTTACCTTCGGGCGCAAGGTATCACTCAGCCGCTCACAATGGCTTCACTTGCTGGAACAGCTGTGCATTTGCCCATCAATTACTTGTTCGTTTTCCGGCTCAAGTTTGGCGTGGCTGGTGTTGCAGCTGCCTCAGCCGCTTCAAATGTTATCGTGTTATTGACGGTTATTTTTTACGTCTGGGCTCGTGGATTGCACGTGCCAACATGGACGAACCCGAGTTGGAAGTGTTTGACTGGCTGGGCTCCGCTTGTTCAGCTGGCTGGGCCGAGCTGTGTTTCGGTTTGTCTAGAGTGGTGGTGGTATGAGATTATGATTGTGTTGTGTGGACTTTTAGTGGACCCCAAGGCAACCGTGGCATCCATGGGAATTTTGATTCAAACTACATCTTTGCTTTACGTGTTTCCCTCATCACTCGGGTTTGCAGTGTCGACTCGGGTTGGAAATGAACTAGGTGCCAACCGGCCTGACAAAGCCCGGGTCTCGGCAATTGTGTCAATCTTCGTAGCCGGTTTAATGGGTTTATCCGCTATGATGTTTGCAATATCGGTTAGAAATTTTTGGGCTCGAATGTTCACAGATGATCTCAACATTATACGGTTGACATCTGCCGCTCTGCCAATCCTAGGGTTATGTGAGCTTGGGAACTGCCCACAGACTGTTGGATGTGGGGTCGTACGTGGGATAGCCCGACCGTCGACCGCGGCTAATGTGAACCTTGGTGCATTCTATCTAGTTGGGATGCCAGTGGCAATTGGACTGGGTTTCTTGCTTGGTGTTGGATTTTGTGGACTTTGGATTGGGCTGCTATCTGCCCAAGTTTGTTGCGCTGGTCTAATGCTACATGTGGTTGGGACCACAAATTGGGAGTACCAAGCCATGAGGGCTCAGGTGCTTACGTTTACAGGATGTGGTGAAACAACATTACCTCGTAAATCTGATCATGAGAATGATAGGGAGCCCTTGATCTGTGTTACAGTGACATCATGATGAAGATCATAGAAATTTGTACTTCCATGACCTTGATGTTATTTTCATTTTTAACAATTTTCCAATTTTCATTTTTTTCTGATTCAAATCGTTCTTGATTGTGAATCAATGATTTTTTTTTTCTTTTACGGTTTGTAAAGACAAAAAAAATCAAAAACTAGTAAATGAGAAATTATGCTTGAAATTGATTTGTCTCTTAACATGCAACAGCCTTGGGGTGGTTGAAAACAGATGTTATGGTAAAAAGTACTTAAACAAAAGACGGAACATGAGTGTGAGTGCGACAGCATGAGTTCGATGCCCATTTCAAGACATTTGCGTCTGTCCTTGCAATTCCACTCACTAGTTTGGGATCATGTTTGACTCATTCTTGTATCTTTAATTGAATAGGAATGGGTTTCTATTTGCTTGCAACTAGTAAAGTAATGAGAATGACCACCTGTTCATGGAGTCACTCAAAAAGTCTTTTAATAAATCTAAATTAATATTGAGAAATTAATGATTCGTAAAGATTAATAGTTGGTGTTAGATGAGATTGGATAACGAAAGGTGTGGCATTATTAATGTTGTTGCAAGTGAGGTCAGATAGAGACACAATCTTTCGATCCGAGAGTAAACGAATATGCTGAAAATGCTTTTGGATACTATTTGAAGATTGTGAAGATGTACGAAAAATGACCAAAAGTTAGAGAAACACTACAATTAATCTACAATGATGAAGATTATGACTATAACATATAAAATGTAGTTCTTTAACTTTTATATTTGTCATTGTACTCTACATCCCGAAATAGGGTAAGTTCGTTTTTGTTGCACCATGAGCTGAAGGTTAGGTCTACCCCTCCCAAATTTGTATTTTGCTTAATACAATAAGCCCTTGAAGTGGTTTAAGAAAAATGCTCGAGAGCTATCGTCTCCCTGCAGAAAATCATGAGATTATTTTTATTTTAAAAATTTTCAGGGTTTTTCGTTTTATTTTAAAAACCTGTGGGGTGTTCCATTTGCATCCTAGGAGTTGGATAAGAAACAGGGGGAGGCTTTAAATGGAAAGAAAAGGGTAAAAATCCATCTAAGTGGCAGAAAACAAGTGTAACTTTGGTCACCTGACTAGAGATGTCATCCTCTGCTTTCAATACAACAATTTGAGCCCCGTCGTTTTTCAAGAATGCATTTTAAATAGTAGATTGATAGAGAATGTGATTAAAAATAAGAGAATATTTATAGATTTGTGTGTAATATTATTTTATTAAAAAATATGTGGTTAAAAAAATAAAAAATATATATATTTTGAAAATAACGGAAATGAAACAATGACTAAAAAGAGCTCAAGTGGAACCTATCATTGATTTTTGGGGGCCACACCCATCAAATCCTGTTCAAGAGAAGAGGGTTCCTGAATTTGCTCCCTGTTGAAGTGACTGGTTACATGTTCCTGATAATTTTACTTCTACGTGCGGCTGGCTAGAATGTTTTGGAACGGGATCCACGCGAATGATTTTAGAATTGGTTATCGAATTATGTTACATGTACAACGCATTTCTCCCTGGCAATGTATAAGGCAAAATACCATGTACAAGTGGAATAATCTTTGTACCATTGTCGTTAAATTTGAACTGGATTTATAACTAAACTTATCGACTAATCCAAACCGGTCATTGATTTTGGTGGGATCGAAACCTGGTCTTCTATAGGTTGTCAATTACATTAATTACCAAAACTAACACCAACGGAAGAAGAATTAAGTTGTTTTGTGTTTTAAAACTTATTCATTACAAAAAAAAACGATATTATCTATAAATGTTATTGAAATAAAAATAGAATTTTTTAAGGTAAAAGAAATATATTTATCTAAATAATTTCCTAGCAATGACCTTTCGATTAAACTAATGATCCATCAATTGAACCGTTGATCCGATTATTTGTATATATCAACATTCAGATCGAATCTGATTACTATGTCTTTTACTTTATGTTCTTGTTTATTTTTCATTCCTGAAAATCTCAAAACATTTGTGGGAGAAATTTTTGTTAGACTAGGAAATTCAAATCCAAGTGGTAGTTTCCTCGGTAGTCCATGCTTTTAGCTAATTATTTAGCATTACAAGAAAATTGTGTTATCACATATGGTTTCTAGATTCTTCCTCACTTCGCTTTTTGCAAACTTAACAAAGATCTTTTTTTTTCCCCAATCAATCTCCCAAGTCCTAGTACTCACAAGTGACAACTCAGTTAGTTCAGGTTAATTGAGGTTTTAACACTCTATGTTCATTCTTCATACCCACAAGTGATATAATGCTTATTATAGTCTATGTTGATGCTATTATACTTACTAGGAGCAACATAATTATAGTTTCCAATCTAGTGGACCAATTGAACAATAAAAGATCTTGGTAATCACACCTTTTTTTTGGTGACTCGAGTGTCCGAGTTTCGTTCGACTAATCATAAGGAGTGGCGGCCTTCCCCCTGGTTCGCCACCCGAATAAATCCGAATGCGATCACAACTAATACACACTTGAACCGGACATTTGGGAAGCGGTTCTCTTCCCTGTTGTTCTCACTTATTTTATTAGACTTGAAATAGCAGATTTGGGCAATTTCCTTCATCTATGTTAACAGTAACTTGATAAAGCATACAGGGCAGCGGCAAATCCTATTACACTCCTGTGTCATTAGGGTCAACTTTATCCCTCCAAGATGGTGAGTCTTTACCAAATTTTACCCCTTAAAAAGTTAGAACCATAGTTGGAGCTGTCACATATTTCACTTTTAGTAGGCCATACATTGGTTTCAAGTGAACAAGTCTTGGTTCATGCACTACCCAAATACGGCTCATTTGCAGGCTGAAAAGAATTCTTAGGTGCTTGAAAGCCACAATCTCCCATGGTCCATCTCTTCAACTTTCTCCTGATTTCACGCTATTAGCATTGATGGTTATTGGGTTAGTTGTCTAGATGATTGTCGAATCATGAGTGGTTTTAGTAGATTTCTTGTTCCTAATAACACCTATTTGACCTCTACCAAGCAAATGGTTGTCTACCATTCAAACGCTAATTCAAAATATCATCGGACGATTGGAAAGAAATAATATTTAAATGACACTTGATGACAGAACTATAATCCAATATTCAATTCAATTATGTGAGAAACATAATAACATATATATCAATTATGAGAGACATTGTGGTCTACCTAAAATTTCTAATAATATTTCTATTGACTATTTGTATAGCATTAATGAATAAATCAACTTTTTTTGTTAATTTTTTAAGCATGCATATTGAACCATAAGGCAAATATTGGTATTTATATGAAGCCAATCCTAGGTGGATCTAATCCCATAATCCCCACACATACCTCTCCAAATAAGTTAAGGGCCATGGTTGCCACAACTTGAAAGAAAATAGACAAACCCCATTCTAGGCCATCATTCTTCTCACATGGATCAGCTAATAGACACACACAAAATACACAAGGTTTTCCCATTATGATCTAAACCTTTTTTTCTAACCTTTTTTCAAGAATTGATGCCATATCTTGAGTTCAACAACCATCCAACAAGGCCATGAAAATCCAACCTATACCATCATGCCTGTCTATGTAACAAAGAAGAACTAAACAATATGCCACCATCCATTCTATATGTTGTGAAAATGGGCATTAGGGCAATAACATTAGCACTTTGTCCACCTTCTGAGCAACAACATGGCATTTCTAAGTAGACTTTGGATATTATTTTGGGATGAAGGTGTGCATGATTGACGTTTTGAGTCCCATGATTTGCTCAACCTAATATTACTTTATTTCTCCAATTGCTATGATATGTTTCTCCAAGAGGAGCCTGTATTCCCTTTTTACACATGAATTTTTGCTTCATGCCATAATTTTCTACTAGCTAGTTTGGCTTCATTGAGGACTCCTACCATCAACTTCTGCAGCCTCTTGAGTGGACACACGAGGACCCACCAAGAATGAAGCATCTTATTAAAAATATTGTATGGGGCATGACCTAATATTTCCTTTCTCTTATTCAAAATATGATAGATATTTGTTACGTTGGATATTATACACTTATCTTATCCAAAAAAAATAAATCTACAAAAGAGTGTTCAAAGATTTTTCCTAAAAGGCAAACTTGGCTAAGTCCGGAGAAAAATTAAGTGTAGTCCCGGTGCTTGACAATCTAGAATCGACCAATTCTTAATTTTATTTATTTTTCTAGAAACATATCCAATATTCTTTTATTCAATACCAAAAGCACCATTAGAAAATCCTCAAACCCTCGTGTTTCGCGGATGCTATTTACTATAAACCCTAATGCAATCAAAATTGTAATCTACTCCCTCAGTTCTCATAAAGTGATTATTAGCTCCCAATGAGTAAAATGAGCACTTCATATTAAATAAAACCATGAAACGCAAAATAAAGAAACAAGTCAACCCTTCCATGTCCTCCTTGGTTCGTACTCCTAATCTTGATTTGAGAGCCAAACCAATATCAATCGTTCTTAGTCTTTGAATGGTCCCATGTGTCCATCATTTCTGCTAGGTAGAGAATATTCACCCTCAACTCACTTGACTGATCTTTGCCCAATGAAAATTATGATCCGTGCATGGTATAAAGTTTTTTACGCTGGAAAACATCGGAGGCATGAATGTGACTCGGAAATTTGAGACGATAAGTTTATGGATAAATCTTTGTCACAATTTTAAACAGACCAATTGTTATTGATTCGATAATTGCTAATGCACGATGTCGACAAGAAATAAAGTGATAAGTAAAGTCTTCTTCTATTTCGTAATAGCTACCTTAACAATATAAAACACAGAGTAATTGTCATATTCAACACTGTGAACAAGTATTATAGAGTGTTGAATGTTGACCATGAGAATTGTCCTATTTGTAATAACCAATTAAAAATTTATTTCAATTCAAAAGTCTTGAAATGCCATTTAATCGATTTTGATTAAGGTTTTAATTAGTGTAATAAATATAATTAAAGAAAATGAAAAGTAATGTTTGAGAAAAATTAAATGATTTATGATTTCACTTAATTTTCGTCTAATAAATCTTGCAATTTGCATTTTGACATTCTACCTATTCTCAATTGATTGCGATGATAGGTGAAGGTTGCCGGTAGGTGCTCGTGTAAACAGTGGATGGTGTTAGTTAAAAATAAAAAAATAAACAGAAAGTAAGAGTTACATAGGATAACACAACATTTTATTCATGTCAAATGTTGATTTAATAAAAAGTAGCACATAGTACACTTGTTACCCTTATAAAACATTTAATTTTTAGTAAAAGGTGTAACATAATTTTGAAAATATTGATTTTTAATAATAATAAAAAAAATACATATGCTAACCCGCAGGCCCAGTTCTGGGGCCTCAAGGTATAAGGGGCCTCAATTTTTTTGAAATGAAGTGGTCTTGGATTTCAAGGTACAAGAGAAACTCAATTTTTTTTAAAAGCTCAAAACAATTATCCTTATAAAATATGTAAATTACACATGGTACTAATAGAAATTTTAATTTCAATTTTACTACCCACNAGGTACAAGAGAAACTCAATTTTTTTTAAAAGCTCAAAACAATTATCCTTATAAAATATGTAAATTACACATGGTACTAATAGAAATTTTAATTTCAATTTTACTACCCACATTTTTTTTATTCTGAAACTACATTTAGTTTTTAAGGGAAAATAAATAATTTTTAATAAAGAAAAATAACATAAATTAGCTTCATTATTGAAACATTTCAAGATTAATTAACGTGTAGTTTAAAGAATTAAGAAATTTAGGAATTTCAAGAAGACTAGTAACAATAAAATATTTTTTTATGTTAGTTTATATAATACGTATTATATATGATATAAATATTTTATCATAAAATATTTTAATTTAATAGGTAAATATGATTTTTCCTTCTTGAACATAAAAATTGATTGTCGAACGAACCAAATGGTGAGTGGGTACCATCAGTCTAATGTTTCTCATCATGAAAAATTATTTAATTTGACAATGTTTGATGCTAATACACTCGTAAAAAAACTTATGTGTAGAGGCCTTATCATAATTTTTCGCCTAGAGCCTCAAAATTTTCAAGGCCGACCCTACTAACCCGACATGTTATCCATGCAAAATATTTATTTTTTTAATATAAAGTAGGATGGTAATTCAATACAATATGTTACCAATGTAAAATTGTTGTTTTTCAAATGAAATTTGAAATGTTGATTTTAAATGAAAATGAAGTAATTCTTTTGATATTATAAAAGGAAGTAAATTGTAAAATATTGATTTTTAATGAAACGAGATATTTTTTAAATAATTAAAAAAGATGGTATTTTTGAAGTTTCACAGAAGATGAGGGTAAGTGTCCAAATTGCCCTTCATATCTATGTCAATAAAATTTCAAAATATACTATGTGATTGATATTATTTATTAAATGCTGTGTGATTTGGTAAATATTTTTAGAAATTACTATAATACCAAATATAGTTCCTAGACAATCTTATGTAACTGACATTTTTTTAAAAAAATTACCTTAAGATTAAGCTTATCATTTAATATCCCGGGCTGGTCTGTGGAGATAATCATCCTCTCTTTGTTTTCTTCTGTATCTATCCATCAAGAAGAAAGCTATGTTGCAGGAACGTATAATATGTGATTGACCTCCAGTTTGCAAGTCAATTCATTTTTTTAGGCATTTGATCAAACACCTTGTGGGCCTTTTCAACGTGCCCATTACAGTAGTACAACCTAAGAAGCTTGGATGAAATTCTCACATTTTTACACAAAAATCTTTCTGAAATAAGTTTAAGAACCTTACTGCCATGATCAATGGCTTTCAAATGAGATCTAAAAGGGAAGCAAAGATATGGGGATCATTGATTTCGATGCCATTTTTAGACAGAGGCTTCTATTTTGTTAATAACGATTTCAAGGGCTTCAAGTTTTATGTGACTGGATATTCTGGGGTGGTTAGGAGTGGTGTCTGGAGATGATTTGGGAAATTGGGGTTTTGGCTTTGAGTTTTGATTTTTATTTTATTTTTCTTGTGATGTTCTTGTATAAAGAAGAGTGGAGGGTATACTAATATTTTATTTTTTGTTTTCTTTTTTTGGGGGGGAAATATGGTTTCACGGTACAGAATCTCTAATCTCATTTTGTGTTGACTTGATTGCAATTCACGTTGGCATATGGATATTTGCTACTCGGATGAAATGTATTTCGTATTTTCTCTGTCTGACCTTGCAATGTAATCTCATCCATAGAAAAGATTAAGTCATGCATCTTTCCAGTTTCGAAGTTTGGGTTTGATTTGTTTTATTCAATTCAAAAGTACCGCAACATTGATCATGTGATGTGTTTGCTAGTGATATTGTTTCAAGAATTTTATATTTCATATAAGGTTCTATATAAGCCCTTATTTGACATACATTATTTCAAAATATATTTTTTCAAAATTCATTTTCAACCACACATTCTTTAATGAAATAATATTTTCCATCACATTAATAATTTTTCCTTACTTTTAAACTATATATTTCTCATCACATCACTATTTAAAATATATTTTTTTCTCAATAATATCGATCAAACACATTCTAAAAGTAGAATCTAGTAATGTGCACAATAAGAATAATTGTGAATAATTGAATATATATTAATTAGTCAATTCACAATTAAAACTGTATGAGATTCAAGTATCAGAATTCAATATCATTTAAGAACAAGTGCAGATTTAAAATTTCAAACAATTTTGCTTTACTCAGAGATATAAAGTAAAACTAGAAGCTTAGTAGACCTGTGTTATTTCGAAATGTTTGATTTGACAACGCAACAATATATTACATGGATTGCACTTTGGGATATGTTCTTAGATTCAAAATGAATTCAACTGTTACATATAACACAATCATATACACTCCTCATAAAACTTTACACAGTCAAGAATTATGAATAGAAATAACTCATAAAATAATTGGTGTATGATGATATTTTGGATTTCATGAGAGAATTCTATATGGAGAAGATTAGGAATGAATATGAAGATATGCAATTTTAGGAATTTGGTGTTAAATTTGTCGAGTTAATGGTGTGTTTGTTGGGTCATAATTTAAGGGCGCATTTGTTAGATTAAATTTAGCATCGTAAATGATAGTTGTAATATTTGGCTGACTTTTAATATTTCTATTTTACTATCAAAAAATAGTATTTATAGTTAAAAAAAAAGTTTAAAAAGTATAATCTAAATATTTATTTAAAAATAGGTACGTGGCATAATTTCCTCTAACTTAAATGTAGAGCAAATTGTGTGGAGTGATGGGCTTGCAGCCGGAAATCTTACTAACCAGCCCCAATGGAATACTTGGGCAGGGCGCTGGGTCAGATTATGCAATTACACCCCCAACAGTTGGGCCAACTTGATACCAATTAGCATAAGAACTTATGCCCCGGTTTTGAATTGGATGGGCCTTCTCTATTAGGCCCCGATTTAGTAGGCTTGGGATATGTGTACATCATTGTAAACATAATGTTGTATAGATAAGAAACATGGAAGAAAGAGAAAAAGAGTATAAAAGAAAAGAAATTCAATTACTATGATATATCTCTTTCGTATCATATATTTGTACATTATTACATACACGATGATATATAAATAGCATTACTCTATATAATGGGATATACGAATAGTGGTTGAGGTGAAGTAAAATGGCCAACACAATAATTTAGGGACTAATTTTGATCAAATTAAAAATTCAAGAAACTAATTTGCAGCAGATAAAAAATAGGGATTGAATTAGAGCAACCAAAAACAATAGGGACTGTTTTACAGCAAACAGAAAAAATTAGGGACTAATTTACAGTAGACATAAATGTTAGTGCCAAGTTTGTTGCACTCAGAAAATTCAGGGACTAATTTACACTATTCTTAAATTTTAGGGGAAAGTTTGCAGTAATAGAAAGTTTAGGGGACTATTTGAAAAACCTATAAAGTATAGGAACAAATTTGCAGGATATAGAAAATGTCAGGGGGTAATTTGGAAAATTCAGATAATTCAAGGACTACTCGCAATACACTAGACATTGTAAGGGCAAAATGAAGAAAATTGAAAATAGATGAACTGTTTCCAAGAAATCTCGATAACTATAAGGGTCTGTTTTGGTAATTTATGATTTCAATAGCCACCTAATTAAAGTGGGACCAATCTTTTGTATGATTTGGAGGATCTAACGTCCAAAGAATTGACACACAATAAAGCATGATAAAAACTAAGAATTACGTAAGAGACACAGTTCATAAACGATGTGGATTTTATGAGTGGAAGATCATACAGGTAGAAGCGATGTGTTAGCCTCTAACTCGTCCAATACAGAGGCATTACGAGTAGCAATAACAAAAATGAGTTTAATGTTAATTCAAAACCCTTTTACCTATGACCGAGAAACTATATAATGCTTTTAATACACTCACTGATGTAGGGAATTTTCTATTAGACTTGGGGTGCATAGTCTCCATCGACCAAATTCAGACGATGAACCCTATAAGCATCACGCGCAACAAGACGTTTAGGACAAAGATGAAGTGACTAGTTTTATCTTATTTTAATATTTCTCGTACTCTATGTATGTTGGTCGAAATAATATTTTCCTTTTGTGCTTTATTTGGATGTCTTACTTCTTAAGTTTGTATTTCTTTATTTAATCGTAATGTTTAAGAAAAAATGTTTGGAAAAAAATCTTAAAAATTAGCATATTTGTCCATTGTACGACTAAGCTTCTATTTGACAACAATTATTTCGGAAAAATAGCCCTTATTTCATTTTCATTTTTTTTTAATACAATTTTTTCTTTTCTTTTCTTTTCAACTGCACATTCTTAAATAAAATATTATAAGCAAATTTAAATTTTTTTTCTTATTTTTTAACTAATCAATCTATTATTCCAAAATACATTCTAAATAAAAAAAAGGGGGCTCAAATAGGCTCATAATATTTTGAATAATGTTTTTTAGGAGAATGTTTGGTTAAAAAGTAAAAAAAAAAAAAATTGAATTTATGTGCAGAAAAACTGAATTCTTAATATTTCTTATACTCCCTGTATGTTGGTCGAAATAAGATTTTCCTTCTTGCTTTAACTGGATGTCTTACCTCTTAAGTTATTATTTCTTTATTTAATATTAATTTTGAAAGAAAAATTGTATTGGAAAAAATCTTAAAAATTAGCATATTTGTCCATTGTACAACTAAGCTCATGTTGAACAACAATTAATTGGGAAAAATAGCCATTGTTTGATTCCCATTTTTCTCTCTCTCTCATTTTTTTTTAAACCATGCATTTTTTAATAAAATAATATTACACGCAAATTCTTTTTTTCCTTATTTTTTAACCACACATTCTCCATCAATTTACTATTCAAAAATGCATTCTACAACAAAAATGGGGTTCAAACAAATCTATAATGTTTTGAATAATGATTTTTACAAGAATATGTAGTTGAAAAATAGAAAAAATTTGAATTTATGTGCAAAATATTTTATTGTATAAGTATGTAGAAAAAGAATTTTCAAATAACAATTGTCAAACATGAGCTAAAATAGTATACAACTAAATTAGCATAATAGATATAGTAATAAACCTTAACTTGTATTAGTAAGCTTTTTGTAACTTAGTTTTTATTGTTGATTCGACTTGTATGATTTTGATTGAACATGTTAATGACTAAAAATGACGTGACAAATTTAAACCAACTTAATAGAAATTTAATAAATTAATGACTAGAATACAAGAAAAATAAAGTTTACTTTTCTTGATTGGAAATTTTTGATGCAACTTGGAGAGTACATCATATCTCGTCACATCATCAACAGTTCTTCTTTTTGAAATGTGTGCCACCGTCCATAGTTGAAGATTTTTAGTTGTTGTCGAGGTCGGTTTCCTAGGTCATCATTTTGCCCATGCCAAAACAGAAACCTAGATCATGATTGTCTATTCTTGTAAGACATCAATATTGTTTTTTTATTGATTGATCATGATATGCTTATGTCAATGGTTGCTACGTCGATCTGGAAGCGATCATTGAAGTAGTGACGACATCACTTGGTCAGGATAGTCATAATGATGTTTCGAACGATGGGATAGTTGGCTGAGCCGAGCTTTTTTTCTTCATTTAATCTTTACAAAGTGTGTTCCTCACGTGCTTCACTCAATTGAATTTTTTTTTTTTTGTAGGGAAGGCAAACTCACAAGCACAACCCTTTAGAGTGCGTTTAGTTTGCTTTTTAAAATTGTTTTCAATTTTTAAAATACTAAAATCGTGTTTGGTCTGATTTTTGAAAATATATTTTCGAAAATAAGGTTAAACTTATAATATAAAACTCAAAATGTATTTTTCACGATTTGAGTGTTTTCGGTGAAAAATTATGAAAACGGTCAAATAATGGAAAATAAGCGTTTAAATAAAATTTTATTTAAATAAATGCTAAAAAATATAAAATTCTAGCAAATAAAATTTAGAAATTTAAAAAACTAAAATGAATAAATTCTAAAAGTTGAAAAAATAAAGATTGTGAGAAAATAAAATCTAACAAAATAAAATTATAAAAAATTCTAGAAAACTAAAAATTATACAAATAAAAAATAAAAATAGTCTAATTATTTACATAAAAACTTTAAAGAAATATTTAAATGAACAAAGATAAAAATATTATAAGTTCATCTTCAAGATATAAAATTGAAAATGAACTTAAAATTGAAGATTGAAATACAACACAAAAGAGCTTTAAGACCTTTTTATAAATTTCTGGATAGAGTTTTAAAACGTTAAAATTATACGAAAGAGTTATATAAAAAAAAATATTGAACCCCAATCTTGAGGGTCCCCCACCGTCCTGCCTCTAAAGCATTGTGGATGAGGTAAGTCGCAGGATGTGCCTCATCAGGCAATGGTACAAGAGTTGTCATACTGATGCAACAAAGAGTCCAATTTCATACCTTGTAAGAGGTAGTAAACGAACCATTAACTGTCAGCTCAGCAGAGATCATCTCACTCATGTCCTTTGCACCACTGTGCTATGCCCCGGGCTATAAGAAAGCAGTGTTCTAAAAAACGTAAAGCGTGGCTAGGCTGGAGGCCAAGCTTCAAGCTTTACGAGCCTAGGCAAAATTTAAGCGTAAAAAAACGTTTTTTTATTTTTAATTTTTAA
The DNA here is from genome assembly GCA_903798385.1 of Fraxinus cuspidata. Lineage (NCBI taxonomy): Eukaryota > Viridiplantae > Streptophyta > Magnoliopsida > Lamiales > Oleaceae > Fraxinus > Fraxinus cuspidata. The sequence goes on along the minus strand of CAIGRP010063421.1, from coordinate 90 downwards.
TCATTGTAAAAAAAATTCAATAATTCAAATGAATTAAATAATACATACCAAACACCTAAAATTATAAAATACTGTAATTTACTTAATAAT